>CAIGRN010038988.1:0-21401 GCA_903798345.1 Fraxinus anomala
TATCTTGGATGATATGTGGGATACTTAAGCCTGGGATGATTTGAGAAGATTCTATCCATACAACTTCAATGGAAGTCGAATTGTTTTAACTACTCGGTTGTTTATGCAAGTAAGAACAAATTCCATATCTAATTTGTTTTCATGAAGTGAATGAACGTTGAAAGATATCATGCTGGAAGCTATTTGGAGAAGATAGTTGCTCTCTGAAATTGGAGGAATTTGGAAAACGATTGTGAAAAGATGTCAAGGACTGCCTGCCATTAGTTGCAGAAAGTTAGAATTAATTACAAACAATGGAAGCGGGGAACAATTAGCATCAAAACTTAAGATGCTGAATTCTTCTATATATCTTGATAAAACATTTATACAAATGTATAATTTACAGTGTATATATAAACAAGATTAGAGTTCTGAGCAAGTAAAAATAACGAAGCAATCACTTGAGTTTGCAATATGGTTACAACAGCAATAATGGTCCCAAAAGTGCACTTTGGCAGTGAAATAAGATGTTTCAATTAAACTTCTTGCTCTCCTAATTAATATAGTAGTGAAATAAAAATAATTAAAAATTAATTGTACACGTACTACATACAAGTTTTGGGACAGAAATATTGCCTATGTCCGCACGCCACACTCCGCACAGTGCAGAGGAAATATTATTATTATTTTTTTTTTTTTGCCGACGTTCAAAGTTTCAAAGTCAACAATTGTGGGAATTTTTTTTTCCATGGAGAGATATTTATGGATGAATGTGCACAACCAGTTAATGAACAGTGATAAACCAATTTAACTGTGAAAACGAAAAGTGCTAAAATGAACAGTGTTTTGGCCGTCCTCTTTTAATATGGTAATATATATATATATATATATATATATATATCTGAAGTAGAATATAATCTCGACCCCTTTTGTACCTTGGTTGTGCTTAACTTATTTGTACAATTATAATGAATGAATTTTGGAATATGAGAATTGAGAACATCCATTAAGGGAGGATGCAGAGCAGGAGACAATGTTAAGAAAGAAAAATAAGTTTAAAAATATAGTTTGTTATAGTGTCTAGTCTTTCCAATCTCGTATACCAAACAAGCACTCGATAGACGAGATCTAAGTAGGTTTTTATCATGAACTTCATGGGAATGATGTATGTATCAGCTCTATTGCATTACATTTTCTCTCTTTCTTTGAAGTATACAAGTGTTCTTCAGCTACATTGATATGAAGTAGAATATATTCTTCTATATTGTTTGTTCTTAACTTATTCAGACAGTTATGACTGTTGGGTTTAACCCAAATTTGTTAAATAAAACAATTCTGTTAGGAAAGAAAAATAGACTATTTGTTTGACAGCCAAAAGGAAAAATGATGAGATTAAGGAAAGAAAACTTATGGTAGGAGGAATTAATATTTAAATAGGAGAAGGGACTGATCAGCAAAAGAGTTCAATGATCTTTTCTTCCACTAACATAAGACATGAAATATATAAGCCAGAAATCCTTGATCATATATGACTAACACGCAGAATTTGCAGCTAACAAAATGCAAGGATTTGCCCGTTAGTGAAGCAAAACACAGGATCATTCATGTATAAGCCATTTCACTCAATGATAGATTGGGTAACAGAAACACCTACTGTCTTCCCTCCATCTCTGATAGCAAACTTCATCCCTTGTTCACATGCAATTGGCATGGTAAGTTTGACACCATCTTCACACGGTCACCGGGCATTACCATCTTCGACTCCTCCTCCTTGTCATTAATAATAGAGGCTAGCCTTTGTGTCACATCAGTAGTTCTCATGTAAAACTGCGCAAAAAATGGGAAATGCCTTCCACCCTCTTCCTTCTTCAACACATACACATTGGCGGAAAACTTGGCCCCTATTTGGTACGGAGAAAAATTAGATTTTTAGTAGATTTTGATAAAAATTCTTTTAGTATCTTTTAATGGAAATTCTGGACCAAAATCGTCTTCAAGACGAGATATTTTAATTATTGATAATAATGTAATAAAAAAGTTGAAGACGTAAATGTAACAATGGATAAAGGGCCACGTAATTTAATTGTGACGATCTTATGAAAACTTGAGGTGTCAATATCGAGTATCATTTAATTATGAGTATATTTCCAACATTAATTTTATAAAAATACTATTGTGACATCAAAAAATTTACCGTTTTCTATATTTCTTAAAGTAATAGATCTGATCCCATCACATTTGACTATATTTAAAAGCACAATTTTAAGAGATTATAGTATGTCGCTACATACGGCCTAAATAAAGTATATAAACACGACAAGAGATTAAATTTTGACATGTCTACAAAAATGTTAGATTTATGACAATTCAAGCGCTTAAATGTCCAACGTCTATTTACTACATTGTTACATGCCATATTTGGCAGGTGGTGATTCGAGCTCATGGGCAGTGAGGACAAAAGGTGGGGTCCAGGGCTGCCGGTAGAACCGAAAGTGCATAGGAGACTTGAACTATGCTTTAAAAAGTTAAAACATCCAACCCATCACAAAAAAAAAAAAATAAATAAATAAAAATGGGGCTAATCACATGCATAATTCAAGCAATAAACAAGAAGTTGATCTATTTTCATGCCAAAACCACAATAAAAAATGACACAAAAGATAATTATCTTGATTAAATTTAGCCAAACATACATCTACTTCTAGGTGCTATTAAAGAAAAAAGAAATTATAATCTTTTCAAGTATGTTGTCCCAAACATGAGAAAAGTATACAAGTTCATTTAGCTAAGCATATCACGAGAGATGGAATGACATGTGCCTTTAGATCCAAACAGCCTGCAAATAAGTTTCATGATTATTATGAAGTTAATACAGAATGCACTTCATGAAATGACTAAAATGAAGTATTCCTCAACTAGGATCACCCTTCATATACAAGTTCAAGCCTCAGAAAGTCTAAAAAGCACAAGACTGTTTAATCAGTAGTACCACAATGGCGTCGCCCCGATCTAGTATCAAGTCAACTCTCAAACATAGATGCTGGTGCAATAGACATTTTCATTGTTAAAACATAGTGCATATATGTAAAAGAAATGAATCCAATGCTAATATAGACTCGAACGAAGAGTCAAACACATGTATCGGAGCAAACTAATAGAAAGATGATCAACACAAAACTATGTGCCAAAATTATAATGAAAGAAATGTAAACAGACTTTACCATTTTCGTATACAATTTGATCCTTGTATCCAACAGAAATAGTAACATCAACCAATCAATGCTTTCGGAGGCACAAAAATAAATTCGCAAAACCAAAGTAATAATAGTTTTCTCAATGGATAATGATTTCAGGACAATCAGCCACTTGCGTCATTAATACACAACATGTATTCTATGTACAGGTATATTTTTCATGAAAATCAAATAATCTATCGGAATATAAAACAACTTGCAAAAGGTATTGACGTGGGCAATGAGATGAAATTAATGTCTGGCCTTGACAAAACTATGATTTCAAGGTTTTAACAAATCCAGACAATTCCGAACTTCAGCAGCACATCTAACCATAGTTCACAGCAAAAGAATCCCAAGGCAAATTCAATAAGCATAACTATCTCCCTGCATGCGAACTCTAGAAACTTCTAGAATAATGAAGTCAAATCAGATATCCCGTTTTCCATGTTGAAGCCAAAGCTAAAAGACATCCATAGATATGTTTCCAGTGACTTTTGTTTTTGGTCTCTCCCACAACATTAAAATTCTCAGCCTTCTGGACTATCTTGAAGCCTTGTGAAGTTGTGATAATAGACTAATTGATGTAGTCAAAGAAAATTCCAAATTTTCAGAAGGTGAGTTAGAAATGTAAAGCAGCAAGACTCACATCTGCAAACCTGGATCAATAAACTTAACAGTCAAATTATTCAGTTTATATTCAGCGATCTTCTGGTTCCTATTTCTAAGAACTCTCTGACGGACATCCAGGGGAAGTTCCTTCAGAAAATCTGTAATAGCTCGTTCCTGCTTCCTCTTAAGTTCATCTAGCTCCCTTTGCTGCTCATCTAATAGATGCTCAAGTTTCTTAACATTACCTTTGACATCATCTGAATCAGTTTCAGTTGGAATTGTATCTTCACCCAATGAATGAGGCATATTGCAAGAATAGACATCACCGCGTTTGTCAACTTCACCAAATTGTGAATCGTGGGGTAATGAGGCTTCGTCATCACCTTTCCTATGACCATCATCATCAGACTCAGACTCCACATGCCTCCGCGGAGAAGCATTGCAGAAACTGTTCAAACCTTTATGGCTGATTGGAGATTGTGAATTTTCTTCGGACCAGCTGTCTCCAGAGACCACTGACACTGATTCTAATAAGTTTGACGGCCCTGGCCTTAGTGGAGAGCTTCCACGACTAGCTTTGGGTGAATCGGACCAATATTTATGACCTGATGGCAGTATATCCAAAACAAGAGGGCTATAATGAGGAGAATCATGCGTTGTGGGGGACATATCATCCTGAGCTGCATACCCACCACTTTCAGCTTCACCACTAACAATATTGCTAGAGTTTTCCTTGGGTGCCCAATCTGTAATATGTGATTGAATTTCAGAATCAATCATTGCAGCAATTATTGATACATCATGATCAGTCAAATCCAGTTCTTCAACCATCTCACTAGCAACAGCAGTAGACGTATCCATCTCAATATCAAATGGGAAGTGGATATTATGAATGTGACCTGCACTATAAGAATTTTTTATGAGACCAATTATGCTCATGTGGGAACTTTCTTAGAATAAAAACTAAATATAGTACATAGAAGAAAATAACCAGATGAATCAGCTATTCTGAGTTTCAAAAATATCGTATTATGGTCTTTTCTTTGACCCTGAACCATGAAGTCTTGACTACCCTCAGGTATGGAGTCATGAGGTGTTTTTCCACTGTCAGACTGGACACCATTATCATCTGCAAAAAAATGAAGCGTCAAAAGCAGGGAAAGAGTTATTAACAGGCAATCAAAATACTAGAGGAATTCTGCAAAATCACCTGCATTTAGGGGAAGGGAATGCATGGAGTTTCCTATACTTCCAGAATCTTCATCAGCTTGGAGAAAAGGGTCCATAAGCAGTTCTTTTGCTGATAACCGCTCAGAGACTTTTGCAATACATTTTTCTATAAATGCTTTGACCACAGGATCCTTCACCTTTCCTAATGATGCTGGCTTGATTCCCTTTTAGAGGGAAAGAGACCATAAGGAATTTAGTTGTGTGGTACAGAGTAGAGCAAACTAAGATAAATTAATAAATGTTAGTCCGCTCCCTCCCACTCCACAAACTCATATCTCAATATTGAAGATCCGAATCTGATCTTGGAAATTAAATCAAAGTACGAAATAAAAGTAATCAACTTCCAACTTTTTTACTCATTCCAATGTTCAAAATTATAATGTGAGATAAATTTATGCAAGGTGTCCCACCAAAAGGGTAAGATTATTAAACTATAGATCTCATTGAGGATCTTTTATATTGTGTAAGAAGAAAATTCATTACATCTGAAAGCAAAAAGAGCTTGAGAAGTACCTACACACTGAAGTGAAATCTCATGTTTACCAACCTACATAGTGATTTTTAACGTAGTTAATCTAAGTTACTTCTAGAATACTACTATTATTGGGTTAGCATCTACTAGCAAAGAAACCATGTCAAAGATTATTTATGAATCACTTATCACCTATAATATAACTCAACATCATCTACCTACTAACTGAGAACAATGTGAAGCGAGGGATTCTCCTTTACATGCCTTTGAGAATACCCTATACTTTTGATGCCTTCTTTCACTTGTAACCTGCACGAACTCTTAATAGGGGAGGAATATGTAAGAAGCACAGACATGCGCATGGACACGGCGACAAATTTTTTAACAGGTAGGACATGGACACATCATGGTGTCAAGGTCTGCAACTTAGCATGACGCTAATGACCGTGACGATCATTGGGAATGAGGGGGAGAGCTTGACTAAACATAAGTTTAAAGTTGGCAATAATGGCAGCAAGTTTGTGTGCTGAGTAGAGCAGAACGGGCGCGTTAGTCCTTATCTTAGCACCAATGATATGAAAGACTTAGCGTCAGGCAACGCATTGAGCAGAGTAGAAAGAACATATTAGTCCTTATCTTCGGCATGATATGCCAATGATGTGAGAGCCTTAGCGTACAGGCAAGTCATGCACAGTTGTCAGACCCGACCCGGGGTCAATGGGTCAGTGGTTCAACCGGTGACCCGATTGTCCAACTAGCAGGTCAATTCTTGTCAAATATATTATTAAATATTTTCATTATATAACAAAGTTCTAACATTTTTTTACAACCAACTAAATTAACATTATGTTATTTTGGTGACTAAACATCAACTTGTATGACAAAAATCAACAAATATTATATCATATATTGTGAAAACCGATTTAGAAATTAAAATCTCTCTTCCTCTTATGCCTCCAAATCCTTTATAATATAAACTAGCTTAGGTTGATAAATTCTACTTTTTTTTTGGCAGATTGTTTTATCCTTTTAGACAAGCATTTAAGCAGATTAGCATTATTCATTGATAAGTAAATTTCACTGGCCACCTATATCACAATCAGAAGTAGAATTCAAAAGGCAAGAACATGTGGATGTCTAAGAAGAACAATATGCACAAACAAAAAATAAATATACTTGTGCAACAATTAATGAAAAAAATCTACTTTAGCTACCAAAATTCAACAAGATCACTTCATATGCTATAGGAATATATCAACAACTAGTAATGGATTCCTTTCAAGGCATTGATTGAAACAAGGCACAATTTTTCTTCCAAGGCATTGATTGAAACTCAAAACCTCCATAATATTTTTAAGTATCCAGATTTTGGCATTCTTGTAAGGCTGTAGCAGTAATAATTCCTTTCAATCTCAAACCCGAAAGACAAGGAACTCCTACAGATTCTATAGAATGCAGTGGCAACAATCAAATATTCAAAATTTCAAATGTATTATTGAACTAAGTACAAATCAAATCTACAGAATGCAGTGTTGAAATATGAAATCAAATTTGAAAAAGGAAAAGGGTACCAATGCAAAAGGAAATCTTCTTTTCACATATTTCAATGGCATAAATTTGAAATTCACCAAAATAAAACATAATTTCTAGACTTACATGCTTTTCTTCCATCTAATTTGACTTGACATTGAATATTTTGGATTCTTGGGATTATCTGCAAAGAGACGGCGACGGATTGAAGAATGGAGGGTTTTCAATTTACAAGAATGCGTGAAAAACTTCTGGATTCCTGGGCTTGTATGCAAATGATTAGTAACCCGTCCGGTTCATTTAAAATTGAACCGATGGGTTTCAAAAAATTAGGCGATTTGGCCGATCTTATAACCGGTTAATTGCATATTAATCGATTCACCCAGATCGAACCAGAGAGCGGTTCACTGGTTTTCGGACCGAACTGGCCGGTCCGGTCCGGTCCGAGTTTAATAACACTGAAGACGTGCAAAAAATTGAGTTAGTTTACTATGCTCCTGAGGAGAACCTTGTTAGATTTTTCTGTAGGGATCAAACATAGGCGACAAGTGAGCATCATACTTCTAAAATTCAGAAGTTCTAAGCTAGCAAGCATCAGGATCCAAAATTTATAAGTTGTGGGCTTAATGTGGGTTTCAATTCGGTATGTAGCAGATGGCACTTCGAAAAGATATATCCGTTTGATTGGGGATCTAATGCATCAGGTATAAGATGAAGATTGGTACCGACGATAATCCAATTTTCTTCACGTAGTGTCGATCAGCTAGTTGGTTTGCGTAACCACACCCAACAGGGGTGCACGGCACACTCAAATTTCCATGTTAGCGTGTTGTTGAGGACGTCCTTTGAATGGAAGAATGTGTCCCAGATGAATTTGTGCAGGCTTTGTTGGAGGACCTGATATCATCAACAGTTAGTCGTGAGGGCTCTATGTAAAGTTAATTTAGAGTTCAACTGCTTGCGAGGCTAGAAGAGCGAGACTCTACAAAATGTACATGAGTTATGGTGGAGACCATTGGGGACAAACAACAAGCTTGGTTTGACACGAGTTTAATAGTTGGTCAAAAACTCAAAATGGCAGCAATTTAGTGTGTTGAGACCTTAGCAATTAAGTCTTGAGAAGCCACGTTATGGAGTGCTTGCCTAGGGAGTTAGAAAGCTTCCCACCAAGGCAAATTACAAGAAGAGTCTGTTTGGTAAGAATATAAGGGACAAAGGCGACAACATCAGTCAATGGCATTATCGTTATTTTTATTTATAGTGAGGGCCACATCTCAAGGATCATGTATCCATTGGAGCTAAAACTTTGTGGACTTGATATTGAAGAACTTTGTTATGGATTAAATGGATCGTCAATTGAAGGTTGAGAACATCAATTATGAAAATTATGACTCCTCAACCAAAAGACGTTTATTGGTGTTATTTGAGTTTTTCTAGCTAAGTCTACTATAAAAGGGCATGTTTAGTGAGTAGTCAGCCAACCCCCATGCTTCCGTCCCCATCGAAAGACAGCATGTGGGCTATTCTTGTACCCTAAACACGTAACCTTTAGGAGACGCAGGGGCAACTAAGGGCCTTTAAGAACCTCTAGGGAGGGTTGAAGATACTCGTATGGGTCGAGAATCCATCGAGCGACGTTAGGCCTTCATGACCTCATTGGGCACCCAAAGGCCTAAGGTTAACGTAGAGTATCGCTATGTTTTGAAGGCTTACGTTGAGGATATGGTAACACCTTCAGACCGAATGAACTATCGAGGAAAGCATCCTAAAGGCTTCATATGATAACTCGTGCACATTGACTATGTCTTTTAGCCTTGTTGTAGCATCCGTTGACTAAAAATGTTGTTGGGAAAATATGGTAAGATGTCGAGAATAGTATTGTGGGGGCATGCGAATGGCCCTCAATGTTTTGGATGGAGCTAGAAAAGCTCATTTCTAGCGAGTATGCTTCAAGAGAACAGTCTATTATGCATGAGCAAGTGTGCAAACTAGAAGATGTGCATTGTGAATACGAGAGTGCCTTGGTACCAAGTGTTGCACAAGGACACATTCCGGTGTTTACATGCTAATAAGCCTTGTGCACCGAAATATGCAAAAGGTCTAGTCTATACTCGTGATGGAAGATGATGAAGGTAGTCGAACAGAGTGAAACTACTGCCACACGAGGTGTGAAATTGTCCCGTTGAAAGACTCAAAGAGTAGGCTTGTGTTACAGGGACATATTGATTTAAATTTTAAAAATTGTACATCTATATATTTTTCCTTTATTTTTATACTTTTTAGTAGTAGGCATGATACATGGCATGTAAGCACTTGCCCGAGGAGCGTCCCTAAGGTAATCTTTGAGCGTAGAAAATGACACGACATATTTCAGACACGGACCCGCCGAACTAGTAAGGGTGTACATGCTCCATAGCTTTTTAAGAGCCAATAGGTTAGTTCCCAAACAAAACTAGCAAGCAACTATATATTTAACTAGAACAAAATTTCTCAAAACTTCTTTGCTAAAATTTTTATTTGCTCTGTACAGGTTAGTGAAGAGAAATATGGAATGTGAACGGTTAGAAAGTGAAGAATAACTTACTGCTGTCACTTTCTTATATATCTGAGCAGCATTGACACATTCAACATATGGATACTCCAAGGTCAATAGCTCCAGCAAGCACATACCAAAGGCATATATATCTACAAGCTCATCGTATTCCTCCTCATAAAGCTCGGGTGCCATGAACTCCGGTGTGCCTAGCATAAAAAGTCACAATCAAATCCTTACCCTCACAATTCGAACCATCAAAATTTTAATTCAGACAGTGGAGAAGAAAAGTGAATCAACCTTACCAATGACACTGTGAGCTGAACGAGCCTGATGCAAAATAGCAGCAAGTCCCAGATCACCAATTTTCACCTCTCCCTGGTTCCCGTTAACAAATATATTATCACACTTCAAGTCTCGATGAATAACTGGGGGGTCATGACTATGAAGATATAAAAGACCCTCTAGGATTTGCCTAGACCATTTTTTCAGTGCTCTCAACTCAACATGCTTGTGTTTCTTCCGATACCTATACAGATACATAATTCCAACCGCCATACTTTTCAATAAATATATATCCAAATTCATAGCTAATAATAAAAATCATAACAGATCATTTTAGTTTGACATACTGTCGCAAAGTTCCAGAGGTGAATATTTCGGTAATGAAGTTGATATGCTCATTCTTGGCATCGATCCATGAGTTGTAAAATTTGATAATATTCTTATGCTTAAGAGTTTTTAGCAAGTGAACTTCAGAGTATAGCCGCTCCAAATCCTCGGAATTTCTCAAGAGATCTGCAACTTTGACCTGATTCCAAGCCACCTCTATTCCTTCCCATTCATCAAATGCTCTATATCTATTTTCCAACATTAGAATCAAGGACTAACAGAAAAATTCGTACTTCAATCCAATTATCTTTTAAATGCTAGAATATATTTACAAATGAAGCCTGAACAAATTCTGCGAAGGATACACTTTTTTAAAAGCTCCCTTGCCTAGTACTTCTTTATACTGGCAGAATTGCATTGTATCGCAGAAAATTAAAGAAACTCAGTAAGGAAAACAGTAAATTAATAAATAATCATGTCATTAAGCTGATCACAAACTTACACAGAAAAGTAAAACAGAACTAGAAAACCGTAAATCAGTTCAAATATTATTGAATACACTAAATAAATGAGACTACATTAATAGCAACTAACGGAACAAAAATATAAGAATTGCACTGACCCGACCGTACCGACCAGTGGGATCAGCCTCTACGAATTCAAGTTCTGGATCAGAATCATCCGGCTCGGGTTCCGACGCCGAATCTTGGGGCATTCTCTGATTCAATTGGATGAAATTATTTGTGCTTTAAAAAAAAAAAAAAAAACTCAGATTCAGATCTAACGATGAAATTTTCCAGTTGTAATTGCTATTCAAACTATATTTCGCACTTTCAGGTGAACATCAAATTAAAAACACGTAATTTTCTGACACTGATCAATGCATACTATGAATGCAAACCCTGGAAAAATCGAGTTTTAAATTCCAAATCTAAACAAAAAATTGTAAGGTTTTTACATGTGTTGTGTAGATATATCCGTATGCGTGAAAAGATCAAGAAAAAATTTTATGGTGAAAAAGGCTGCAGAGCGAATCAGCTTAACTGATTGCGACTTGCAGGCAGTTTCTCTTTTCGTAACTAATTTTATTTTTTATTTTTCCTTTCGAAAAAAAAAAAAAACTCAAAATACCTAAAAAGGGAAAAATACTATAATTCCTCGTAATTCTAAGTTAACCGTTAAAAACGTTTGACTCGCAGCATGACTTTCGGGAAAAAAAAAACGGTTGTCCATTGGCATTACTCCTCTCTCTCTCTCTCTCTCTCTCTCTCTCTTTCTCTAAATTATATATCTTGTATGCCGGATTTGATTCTAAATCTACATTGCTAGCTATATTTTTGTATAGTTGGCAATATTTTGCAGTGTATTAGGGTTTTCGTCGCTGGTTGCTCCACCACCTTCCGACGATTACAATAAGAATAAGCATCATGGACAAAATCATCTTCTTCATTCTGTTCATGTTTGCCCTTTTTACATCGTTTCTTCTTACTATCAATGCTGTTAAATCTGAAGTTGGTATGATAATATCATCTCTTTTACATACAAACGTTATGTAATTTCAATTTCTCGACCCAAGAAATGCATTGTTCGAATGGAACGACAAACCATTATAGATTCTTGAGCTTTTGTTATTGTTGATTATATTATATGTACATGCATGGATATACTACATTTTATACCCGTTAAAAAAGTTGAAATCAAGTTCATCAATTAATTTTAATAGAAAATTATTATCTTTCGTAAAAAGCTACGTCAAAAAACCCTTAACTTCATGGGTGGATTTTCTAAATTTGAGTTGTTCTTTGGTTGGATCAACACCCTTTTTATTGTATATTTGTGGGATTACTTTCTTTCTTAGCATGGACATAGTTGTCATGATTAGTCCTATTTATTTATTTTTCGTTAATTAATTTATATGAAGCAATTAATTCCATAATAAATAATTTAAAATTAATGCCCTGTTGTCAATTAAGGTTGTTGATTAAATCAATGCGCTTTTGCTTTATTTTATTTCCATAATTGGCTTTTGCATTATTCTTTGTTCCAAAGGTATGCTTTGATAGATCTCGTGCCTCTTGAATTATATAGTTTTCGTATTAAAGATAAAAGAAATATTTGATGGTGAAACACACATAAGGATTCATATAATTGACAAATGATGGTTTTCTATTGGTAGGGGGTCGCCTGGGCCCACAAACGTCCTCAATAGGAGGCCGTCATTTGACAATTATGTCAAATGCTATGTGTACACCAATTTTTATCAACAGTTTAGCCATCACTCATTGCCCAGTCCTTCACTCAAAAAGTCCAAACATGGATCAATCAAATTTCAATACTAGCTTCTTTAATCTTCGTCACCCCACCCCCACCCCAAAAAGAGAAAAAATAAAAATAAAAATGAGAGCATTTTCAATATTATAAACTTTAAGACCTTACTGAAATTTGAAAATTTGAAAAAATAACAGAAGACGAATCTCAGTTCAACTATGAGGAGACCACGGCTAAAGGACCAGAGAATTGGGGCCATCTGAATCCAAAATGGCAAGTCTGTTCAAATGGAAAATTGCAGTCTCCGATAGATCTTCTCCATGAAAGAGTGGCGGTGGTGCAAAATTTGGGGAATTTGAAAAGAAATTATAAGCCAGCTCATGCAGCACTCATTAACAGGGGACATGATATTATGGTAAGCCTCCAGCATGGTTATGTTCTTGTTTCTTACATGAATTTTGCTTCACTTGGGTTTAGGATTCATTCATAGCTTACTGTACAGTATAAACAAAGAATAATGAAGTTTTTTTTATTATCTACTGATCGAATAACTCTTAGCTCTCTTGTTAGGTAGTAATGGATAGTATAATGAACAAGATTTTGTATTATCATTTCGTATACTAAATGGATAAATTTAAGGTCGACTACAAGTGTCATTTTTTTCTTGATCTTTTACCAGATGGAATGGAAGGAAGATGCAGGAGGCATCAATATAAATGGTACAGACTACAAACTAAAGCAATGCCACTGGCACTCTCCCTCTGAACACACAGTGAATGGAACAAGGTTCATTTGACCACTCTTTTCTTTACCAACAACTAATTACTTGAAACCTCTGAAATAAGTAATTTTACTTTGTTAGCTGTATGCATACATTAAGTTTTTTAAATTTTTTCCCACTAGATAAAATCAGTGAGTTACTTTTCAGCAAATGCTCACTTGAATTTTCTTAGCAGGTATGATATGGAGCTACACATGGTTCATAAAAGCTCTTCCGGAGAGATTGCAGTGGTTGCAATCCTGTACAAATTTGGACACCCAGATCCTTTCATTTCAAAGGTAACTAGTTTGGCTCAGATTCACTTATTTTGAAGCTTTTCCCTTGACGTTGTAACTTAATAGCACGTAGATTGTAACTTCTAGTACTGAATGGAAGTGAACAATATCCAAAAGGAAGAATATGTAAAGTCTTATCGTGTCTAATATTACATACCAAACAAAATCTAAGAGCTTTGGCTACAAGCTTTAATCTATTATTTTCCATCAGACCACACCCGATCACCGAACTGCACCACGTATGTATGCATTCATTTTACACCTGAAACAATATTCATATTGTACTAACAGTTGGTCATCTTTCTCTGTTACAGTTTTTACACCATGTCAAAACAGTGGATCACAAAGGAATTGATTCGGGGGTTGTTAACCCATGGAAAATCAAGTTTGGAAGCAGAAAATATTACAGATATTTGGGTTCCCTAACAGTTCCCCCTTGCACAGAGGGTGTTCTTTGGACGGTACTCAAGAAGGTCAGTCCAGATTTGACAGTGAAAGTTACTTTCAAGATAATCAACTTTTTTATACAATTAAACTACTTCTATATCCTAGTTCACATCTGATGATGTGTAGAAATCAAGGCCATTGATTGTTTTAACCGTTGTAAAAATCAATGGTAAAACTGTGTGCCACATCATCATGAAATGTTAACCAAGATGTAAGTATAGCAAAATTATTTTTTATATACTAATAACTTACCTTGGAGACACAAGTTACAGTAACTTTTGCTTAGTTTTAAGCTTAGAGCATCTAAAAGCCTTCTTCTTTTATAGGTGAGAACAGTCTCAAGGGAGCAAGCAAGACAACTTAGGAATGCTGTTCATGATGTAAGTATTTTTCACGTAGGGTTGAATTGATTTTAGTGAATTACCCGCAAACATTGCATTAAGATAACTTGAAAAAAAATTATATAGAGAATACTAGAAAGTTTTAAAAAAAATTCGGTTTCTACAAAATATTTGACAAGACTGTGTGTATTGTTGTTTTATTGTCTAGATTTTGTTTGAGGATGTGTTGATTTGTTTCCTTTCAGGGATTTGAGGAAAATGCAAGGCCAGTTCAGGAATGGAACGGAAGAACCATTTACATGTATAATCCCAGGAGTCTGTGAAATTTTTCGCTCAACAGAAAATGGAGAAGAGAATAAGGATAGATATCTGCACCTTTAAGGCGATTTTTGTACATAGTACTGGATAATATTAATGAAATGAAATGAAAGATCCTAAGACATCCGTGATGTCATCATAAAAGAATAGTAATTTATGTTGATTTATTCTTCTACTAAATGTTTGTGCAATTACGCAATCCTTGTATAAGACAGAAGAAAATTCACTGATTATAGAAGGAAGGTTCAAGATTTTGACTCATAAACAGAATTGTATAAGACATGAAGATGAGTATGGTAGTAGAAATTTGTCTCCCTATAGGCCCATGTTGATTAGCAATGTAGTGACCATTTCGTGAAAATTAAACACTTTTAACATAATCTTAAAACCTAAAATGTGCCAACTTTAGTATAAATAGAAAATAATGGTGGTGATTGTAATAGTATTTGCAGATGTTGGGTTGAGAAAAATGTTGGAAAATAGAGTAGTATTTTATTTTATATTTATATTTATTTTAATAAAAAATAGTGATAGCAACTTTGTTCCATAAATATAATATCATGCCCTTGAGGTTCGTGTAATTATTTAACATCAGATTCAACAGAATATATCCAAAGCAATGTGAAAATCAAACCTAATTAGTTGCTTCACATAAATAAATAAATTCAAAAATTGATTTTTTATTCGCAAAAAATTGATAAAATGTTAGAATAAGTTGATAATTGAATGGTTACTTTACCTCAATTATTTTTCATTTTTTAATATTTCTTTGCCATCAGTTCAATCCAAGTCCGATCCTTTGACCTTGACACTTTACCTTTTTCTGGTCGATAATTTGGTTAGATTTTAAAACATTGGTTGAAAAGCACTAATCCTGCCAAATATTTTAGTTTGGTGACATAAAAGTGCAATTTCTAAAGGTTGGGCATTAATTAGTACGAATTACCAAACGTGGAGGACTAAATGTTAAGTTTTCCAAAATAATAAAATTATACTACTAATTTCAATAAATAAATATGAGAAATCAAAATTGAATAATTACATTGTGTTATGTTAAAATACACTTCGAACAATTTTTTTCTTTAAAAAAAAAACACTTTTCTCACCCCACAAATTTCTGAAAACAAAAAAAAAATAAAAATAAAAATAAAATAAAATAAAATTTGTCATCTGTAAGGGAAAAGGTGTACAAGTAGCATTATTGATACAATCATGCTACATGTACATCATTTTTAACATTGTATCACGTAACGACGCATAATTCGACAATTTAAAAAAAAAATACACACACAACTTTTTGAACTCCAACGGGATGTATACAATAATGTCAATCCCACAGTGTACAATTAACATTAGTCTTATTGATATGTCATTGCTAATGTTATATTGCATCACTTGACTAATGTATAACTATAACGGAGCGTGATGGGGTTAGGAATGGGTATTACTGTTTTCGACTAGTCAAGAATCTTTTTAAGGCAGAACAGGCAAGTTAAAAAATTAAATAAATAAATCCTCATTTAAAATCAGTTTAATTTATTATTTAATTTTCAATACGATTTAACTTGAAAATATAATTAAATAAAAACAAAAATTCGGGGCAAATTCAAGATATTCAGGATGGGAACATGTTCCTGCCTCCGTCGTGGTTACCAATTAGGACGACTAACTCGTGAACCAAATTTTCAAGAATTCTTGACGCAATTCAAATTGAAGCAAGTGATTCTAGCAGTTGCGCAGCTTGTTAATAGAACAAACAATAATGACAGACACATTTGGTAAAATAGATTGGATGGTACCGACAGGTACTAAAGAAAAAAAGAGCTAAAATGTTGTCTATTATACTATTCAGTCCAATCCATAACTCATACCAAACATTTCCTAGCAGTTCCGCAGCTTGTCAACCATTCTTCACGTCACCATATAGCTGGGCTCTTTGAAAGTCACCTACCAGGAATACATAAAGAACACAATAAATACAATGCAGAAATAAATACTCTGAAGGCTTATAGTTCTTAAAGATTACCCCAAGTCTCTCAACTCACTGTTACTCCTATGATTATACCCAGAATCTTCTGAATATAAGCCTGTCATTAGCCCATAGACGTACCTTTTTCCAATCTCAACTATCTAGAGAGGAAGTTATTGCTTTTTAAGCGCATTCATTTTATCTCTGAGATAGTAAAGCTTGGCCCTTCGTACTTTCTTCTTGTCCAGTACCTTTATCTCCTTTAAATTTGGCGAATACCTGTCATAATCTCCTCGTTTAGTCATCCTTCACAGATTCATCGAGCAAAAGTAGCTTAACAGCCTGAAATAACCGCAGTGATGGAAAATGGAAGCAAAAAAAAGGCATGTTTCACACAACACAACACACTGATCAAGAGGTTAACCCGAAGGTCATTTGATAATAAATTTAATAAAGAATTGAGTTATAAGTGCATCCTTTTCCAAATTGGGAAACAAAAGTGAGAAATAATTCAACTTCTAACCTAGTAAAAATATATAACTGCATGAATACTCACAAAGGGAAAAGAGACTCAACACCAACTCCAGCTACTAGTCTTCTTATTCTAAATGTAGTACTCAAACCAGCATTTCGTTTTGCTATAACAATGCCTTTTATAACTTGAACACGTCTTTTGTTCTCTGGTACTTCCTGTGATAGCAAGATCATAACAAAGGGCATGAGTATGGAGTATCAAAACTGAAATTACTAATGAGACTGACAATGTTATGGCAGCAGAAGAATAAGCAAACAAAAGGCTGCTTTTCCAGTAAAAGCATTCTGTACCAATTTGAGTTGGACAATGTAACCAGGCCTTATGTCAGGTATCTCTCTTTTTCCTTTCACTTCCTCGACTGCTTCCTTATCAAGTATCTGCAGTTTGTATCAATAAAATAAAATACTCACTGTAGAAAAGTGCTAAACTGTAATGTGAAAGCAAATAAATGACCAAATCGAAGTATATTTTGATTTTCTGTACCTGCATTATGTGTCTGGCTGTTTTATCTAGCCTCTTGAATTTGATGCGTTGTGGCACATCATTAGAAGTGGAAGAATCTTGGGAAGCAGGTGCCATTGTTGTCATACATCTAGTGGGTAAAGTCAACACCTTAGCAGCTGACAGAGTCAAACCTAAGCATAGACTTCTGTAAGATGGAGCCTTAAAAGCTTTTCCATCGCTTTCAAATTTGGTGACAAAACATTTGTTCTGAAAAACATGAATTCTTTCACCCGTCAGAAGCAGTTTAAAAAGAGAAAAGGCGCTACAGTGCCATGTAGAGGTAGCTTTGAGCCAAATATATGGTTTGTTATAGTTTCAATGACAAGCATGACAAGTATCCATCATTTCATTAGATATTGTGGCATTGTAAGCATTGTAAAATGGGTCATTTGATCAAAGCTCAAAATAATACATGAATGTGCACACACATATAGCTAGACACGCACCACAACTCATACGACTATAAGACTTGGCCTAATCTCTAACAAGTTTAGTTCACTCAACAAAATCCATTTTACCAAAAATTGGAAAGTATTTATCTTCTATAATCAACAGGATCTACCATAAAAAGCATATTGAAGATAGGGTTAATTTGAATAAAAGGAAAAACACAAAAGAAAGAGTTGCACGAATTATGAAAACTGAAGGCCAAAATAGATGGGCAAAGGAGGGGATGCATCTTTGAGAAGGAACAAATGACAGAGAAACTGTATGACTGATGATATCATAGTTCACAAAGCTAGCATCAATGTAAAATGCAGATCAACCAAATGAGTTCGCAATGAAGCGGAGGAACAGGAACATACATAATTGAATGCTAATCTTGATCCAAAATCTTAAAATATTGAGTTTTGTTGCATTTCTTATTATTTTTCTTCATTTTCCTTCATTTGTCGTACTTTCCCTTTTCTTATTTCCCTTCATTTGTTGCATTTATTCGCTTTTGAGAGGTCAGGTTTATGTCCCTCTTCCTTTTGTTCTCCTGAGTTTAATTATATATATATATATATATATATATATATATATATATATATTTACGATTGGATAATCCTAACTCCCATCTGCCTTCCCTGGTGATGCCTAAAAACCCACTGAGGTCGTATCATGCTTTGCTAAAAAAATTTTGTTCTCCTGAGTTTAATTATATATATATATATATATATATATATATATATATATATATTTACGATTGGATAATCCTAACTCCCATCAGCCTTCCCTGGTGATGCCTAAAAACCCACTGAGGTCGTATCATGCTTTGCTAAAAAACATAAATCCTACTTGATCAAACATCCAGTATCAACAAGCTTTCATGTGCACCCCTCAGTACCTGACACTTATTCCAAGCTATGGATTGTGCATTGCACCTTAACAATTCGCCAAGGATCATGTACATTTTTTACTTGCTAATTCGCCAAGGATCATGTACATTTTTTACTTGCTCTTCAATAACACGATCAGCTCATCCAAAGGCCACACATTATTTTCTGATCCAACATGCATTGCTTCAATTATTATCCACATGGTTTTGTCCCATCATCAACATTCACCAATGTGATCTTTCGATCACATTTCCCCCAAAAACCATTATGTTATTGACCTCCCTAAAGCGACAGAACCTGGCTATAGAACTTTGGCTTCAATACCACTAACCAAATTTCACGCACAACATGAACAATAAAGTAGTTCAATCAATAAATTGAGCGAGCTGGAAATAAAGGACGACCACATGATTGTTGAACTTTAGAGAAATGTCAAATGGAGGAAACAGGAGTAATTTGAACTAAATGAATACACAAGTTCGCATTGTTACTTAGCTCCTGTTCATTCCAACATCATATCTACCTCTGTTTTCTATTTAATCTTTACGCTCCAGGACGAGTCTAGCTCAAGAAAGGCTTTACTGAAGCTCAGTTAAACTTGACTTGTTAGAAAAATAAGTGAAGCTCAAAGCATATCTGTATGCTCATCAAGAGTTCGAGCAAAGTTTTAAGCTCAACTAAGATTTGGCTAGACAACTCATTGGACATTGGGCCAAAGAATGGGATAACCATGTTCAGATTTTAGAAAAAGGTGGGCTTAGGCAAATTCCAAGACTGAACTCTAAGGCTTGCCAGAAAAACTACACCATTCTTGAGCACCCTAAAGCTTACCTCTGACTCCCCCATCTACCAAAGCTAGATGCATAGGAAAGCTGTCTCATACCCACGACCTCATCTTAACAAAAAAATAAAAATAAAAATTGAACCTTAAGAGTGAGCTCATTTTTATCTTCATTAATCATGCTTATCTTCTCTCTTTTTCTATTTTCTAATTTAAACGAAAAACCAAACCAAACCATGGCTTATTAAAACTTTACAGATACAGATCAGAGCCATGTGCTTGCTCTCCTTTCTTAACTTCAGATTTACAGATTTACAGATTTGTGTGATATGCAAAATATATAAATTTAAAAGAAACTAAACAGCAATACTAAAAAACAATGGTTTCCATGCCCATCTGAAACTCTTGTAAAATATTAATTTTAAAGCTTGTACATTGTTAAAATTCAATAACCAATAACCATATATTACATGCCATTAAAACATACCAGAAAGAATGCCGGGCTAGAACCAGAACAAGGGTTGAACTGCGATGAGTTAGCAAAAGAGTGACCCTGAACGTTCAACTCTAAAGAAGAGATTGATTTAAACTCAACATTTTTCAGATTGCTGACTGTTTGTCTCGTGGCAAAACGAATTTTCCCAAATAATGACTGCATTTCTCTGAATTAAAACCTGTATTACAAGGAAAACGTGATGGAATCAAGTCACATAGACTAATCATCAAATCATTTTCTCATCTCAACCAATCAGTTATCGAAGGTGGAGGAGTCCATGTTCAAGCTGATAACAAAACCTTAATGCCGTGAATCCCATTTCATCACAGGGGAATTTACACCTGTCTATTCAGCGCTCCACTTCCACCACTTCAATTCTCACACAATTCTCTTCATGGGTGAAAAACGTACTTAAACAGGGAAACTTAACTCGAATCAAAAATCAAAATCAAAGTTTATATCATTTTAATCTAAATATTTCAATAAAAATCTATGACCAACCCATATAAACATAAAATCAGAAAACATACGCCATCAACAAAATTTAAAGATTAAAAATAACAAAGAAAAAGAAAAGAAAACAAGTCCTTACAGAAATATTTTGATTTGGGTCCTAGGAAGCGAGAGGCGAGAGTAAGAGGCGCCGGTGGTGGAAGGCGGCGAGAGACGAGACTGAGAGCTGAATCACCGGGCAGATCGCGGAGAGACGGAGAGATGATAGGAGTGAAATCCGTGGTTTGGATGGATTTTTCTCTCACGCTACTGAATTCAAAGCCCAACAGCCCAAAAAAAAGTTGGGCCCTAAGTCCAGGCTCTATTGGGCTCCGCCCCTGAATTGTTAACATACTTTAAGCACTTGTTCGACTACTCTTAAAAAAGCAACGGTGCTATTGGAGCCAGCCCCCTCTCCAATAAGGGGGAGCCTATGTTTTTGGGCCTGGCCAGAAATATTTTCCTAAAAAAAATTCTTTATTTTTTATACTTATTTTCAACCATACATTAATGATGTGGAGCCCTGTTTTTTGGGCCTAGCCAAGAAACATTTCCCTAAAAAAAAATGGGAACAATACATTTATAAGGTATTTACTTTATGCCATTTCAAAAATAGAAAAACAAGTTTCAAATTTCACAAATCAGGATTTTTAATTTTTTATTTATGAAAT
>CAIGRN010038995.1:0-14934 GCA_903798345.1 Fraxinus anomala
TGTTCTTGGTAAACTTGTACTCGATCCTCGACTGCAATAATTGGTTATTACATCACAATTTTAAAATCATGCGTGTGTATATTTTATATTGATTCTGTTGATCCTAACTTAAATCTTGCATGAAGTTAATAAATTTGACTTGGATCATTCAATATCTTGCATTATCCTCATTTGCAATTACTTGATTGAGTATTTAAAATTTTGAACTTTCCATCCAATTGATCCAATCCCAAAGAGCTTCTTTTAACAAAACTCGAGTAATTTCTCATTCAGTGGTTACTAACTAGATAACTTAGTGTTATTGTAATTTTGCTAAAACAAAAGGTAAAATTAGTATTATGAAAAACTTCGCGGCAGAGGTGTGTCTAGTTGTCTAGGACGACTTCCGTAGGCTAGCTCCTTTAAAAAAGAGCCAAAAACAGCTTACTCGCCAGTCTAAGCCGGTCCAGGTTTTGTGGCGGTCGGTGAAGTCAGGTTGGTTCACCACTTTTCGAATGAGGACCTTGTTGATCCAACATGACCGACGTAGACTAGCTCGTTTAAAAAAAGAGCCGAAAACATCTTACTCACTGGTCTAAGCCGGTCCAGGTTTTGTGGCATCTGCATTTGACAAATTTATAAATTTTATAAAGAGATTTCCGTAGTAGGTCCCGTAAAATGTGTGTATAAGTAGTGATTATTAATATGTGACCGAAAATAATATAAAAATGACTGGTTTACCTACCATTATAAGAGGGTAGTCTTCTCATAAACATTTAATTTTTTTTTATTTTTTATTTCCCTCGATCAAGGTTCACATAATTATAATAATTCATTTTTCAGTCACCAGACACACAATTTTTGTAGCATCTTATATGATCCAGATTCTGAGATTCATAAATTTCATGCATGCAGTAATAAATTTGGAAGAAATGTAGAAAACCCTTTTGAAGTTGGGAAACGATCGATGGTTTTCATTTTGATCCGACTGACTGTAAATATATTTCATGTAGAGAGAGAATGAGGTTAGATTATTATAAGATATTAAGAAATCCAACAGAGGATGATTTCAAGAAAGCTTACAGAAAATAGCAATGAAATGGCATGCAGATATGATAAGAACCCCAATTTTTGTCTCATGATTCGTAGCTAGGAAATCATCTTGTCTAATGACCGCGTTCATTTAATGGTCAAATAAATGAGAATCATTTAATACAATAGCAAATATACATGAAAATAAGTACTTAAATATTAAAGAGCTAATATTAGAATTAATCAAACTAGGTTAAACTATATCAATCATCCCGACCTCTAAGTTTATCTCATTGTAAAAAAACGACAGAAATGAAAAGAGTTAGGAAAATGCATTACAAGTTAGAGAAAATAATGAACAAAATACAAGACAAAATGTAGAACCCATCTCTTGGTTGGATTTTGCTCTCTCTCTCTCTCTCAAAATCTCTCACTTTTCTTGATTTTTCTCTCTCTCCCTATAATGAATGGGGCTTTTCCTCTTTGAGTTTTGGGTCTTTAATTGCCTTCAAAATTGTGCCTCTAAAAAATTCCTCAAAATGCCCCTAAGCAAAAACGGAATTAACGAAAGAGTCAAAAATTTGCTCGAGATATAACCATGCGCACGCATGGGCTTGTTTGCGCGAGCTCATGCATGATTGCATTCCTCCTTAATTCGCCTTCCAGCCCTTCAGTATTTGCACAATAGTTCCTCCAACTTTTACTTTGTACATTTTGATCCTCATATTTTGAATTTCTTTCAAAAATACTCTCAAGAAGTTGCATCCAAGATCATTCAACTTCGATAATTTTGCACTTTGGTCCCAAGTTCACGTTTTTCTGCATTAAGTAAGGAAAATTTACCTACAAAGACAATATTTACACGACTGGGAGTAGAAATTCGCTCACTTCACCAATATTTAACTTGTTTTAGACTTCCATTAATTATTTTAAACAAGACTGATGCCCAACCAACGAGTTAGACTCAAGCGTGCTTTAAGATAGCTAGCTAGCTAGCTTAATATTGATATTTCCACATTTATGGATGTTTGATGTGCACTATTGGAGATAATAGACACGACAACATACAAGTTTTAGCTTTTCTTTTTTTCTCTTTTAATATGGTTTGTGTTTGTTGTACCGTTCACCTTATCGAATAAGCCAATATAGTACTAAATTTTTGTCATGGGATGTATTTGGTGGATGGTACATCATATTCTCATTCACAAAAAGTTACTTAAGTTTAGAATGTAATTATTCACAGTTACCGAGAAATATTTGTTTGCAAGAGTAAGAAATCAATGTATTTTGGTATGTCGCCCCTTGTCAGATATATATAACTAGTTCGATCCGCCCTATACAATCCAAAATCAAGCTCGAAAATCCACTCAAGCCCAGTTCATCAGGCCCACCTCATTTCAAATATGCTCCGTCATCCACTCACTCCATGGAATACTTAGCTTCGATTCAAACACAAGACCCCCAACTTTAATATCAAATGATATAAGGTATGACCATCACTTTGCCAAAAACTATACCCTAATTCTTCCAAACTCAAGCATCGGGAATAAGCTCATAAATTTCAAGTTCTGTTTTTCCAGTTGCATTAATGGTTTCACACAGTCTTAACATCGCACACACAAGGAAGCAGGCACGTTGTAAAATTTGCATATGCTTTTGCTTGCAGTTACAGAAGAATTGGTGAATTCCATAGAAGAGGATGTAAAATTGTATTACAGTTTGTGCGCCTTACTAGAATCCCTTTTCTCGATATTACCTATCATTTTACCCAATTTTCATACTGCACAGCCTGGTTCGATTCCAAGAGCATTTTAATATATACATTGGTTTATTACAAGTTTTATGCCTGCATAAAAACTAAAGCTTTGCATTAAAAACAATGGAGGACACTCCAATATCGAAGCAACAAGAAATGATGACATGGCAAAACCAGGTTGAAACAGATTATAGTCACCACTTATCTCTATAAGTAAACAGTACAAAGCACTAAAAGAGGAGGAGAAAAGAGAGTAGTTACTTTATCATGCAAGTTCACTGAAACACTTTACAACAAGCTGTTTGCCAGGATGTTCACTTCATATAATTCTGATAGAATCTTTCTCTTGATGTAATGATGGACATCATCTTCCCGAGACACAAGTACATAAAACGAGCTCTCAATCACAAGAACAAGCCGACATAAACATTGTTTCAACTTGTGACATTTTCTTTAGCAATTTAAAACATGGTATTCTGCCGTAGACTGGCAGTCGCTTCAGTGAGTGAACCCAAAATGGTTTCACCAACCTCGGCTTTGCAAAGTGGACACGAGGCGTTGATCTTTAGCCATTTATCCACGCACTCCTTGTGAAAGAAATGAGAGCAAGGCAATTCCCGGAGTTCATCATTGTTCACATACTTTGCCAAGCAAATGCAGCAAACCTGTGTCGCAAAACAACAATTTACTGTGAAGCTCTTAAATCCAATTTCCTCAAGGCCATAAATTAGAATACTTGTCCAATTTAGAAAAGAAAAGCAAATAAAACAATGTTTTAGACTATTGCTGACATCAAAGCCTCGTAAACAAAGCCCTTAAAAAAAAATTATATATATATATATATCATCGTTGTTTAGCAGATTTAAAACCACTATGACATGTCATAAATTATATCCTTACATGGTGTACCTGTTTACATGACAGTCAAATAAAAATCTCCCCACCCCACAAAATTACATTCTTTATCGACTTCATTATGAATATCTTTCTCAGGAAGTGGAGAACAGCTCCACAGCCCTACTTTTATATTCATCTTTATGTAATGATCAAGTTTCTTTCCCCTTCCGTTTCTTGCCCAGCCCAACAAATAGAGAGATACACATGACAAACACCTATAGTACACAAGTATTGAAATCAATTGAAGAACTTTTTGAGTTATTTGCCCTTTCCAATCAGAACTGGCAGCAGCACACAACAAAGACCATCATAAATGACTTCAATACATTGGTCTCTAAACTTTTAAAGAAATTTCATGTCACTCACTAACTTTATTTGGTCTCTAAAGTTGGTCATTGTTTACTTTCTTACATTTTTGATGACTCCACCCACGATCTTTAGCCCTTGTTTGGGCTCCTTTAATTAGAAAATATTTTTTTCTCTCCTTTTCAACTACACATTCTCCAATAAAATAATATTACACATAAACTCAAAACTTTTCCTTCTTTTTCAACTACACATTCTTAAAAAAATCACTATTACAAAATATATTTTTCCTAAAAATCTAATTATAATTGAGCTCAAAAAGGGGCTTAGTTTGACTACCGGAAAATTTTGTGTGGCAGTCTAGTTTGTCAACTCGAATGCCAACTAGACTTTCACGTCAACTTTTCTGACAATCAAATTAACGGGCATGGACAATATTACCAACTTGTAATGAATATTTAAGTTAAGTGATCCAAATGTAACAAAGTTTTAAGTTCAATAACCAACTTACAGACTGGAGAGTAGTGACTAACAGTAAATTTCACTAAAAGTTAGTGATCAATAGTGTTTTTAACCCATCATCATAAACTTCAAATGGTGATTAAAAATGCAGTGTTGATTGTGCAACCCAAGTCCTGATATATTAAAAGAATGGGACAAGGAGGGGTAACTGTCGCATGCACTGACTACGATCATAAGTTCTGACATTCATATTCAAAAATTCCAAGACCAGAAAGGAAATGAAGTTTACCGCATCCTCTCCTGATACCACACGCTCTTTCTCTGTTCCAGCAGCCACTATCCCAGCTTCATCTGTGGTTGAGTTAATCTCCTTGTTTCTATTCTTGTTCTTCTTCACTTTAAACTTATAAGTTGGCAGAGAATTAATTGATTCTTGTGTGGCTCCTCTATTTTGAGCCAAATCCTCTCTGAAACCCAGCACTGAAATTATACATGGGAGGCAGCAGCAGATTGTCGTGCACAGAATGAACGGCATTGCATATCCAATACAGCTAAAGGTAAGAAACACTATACACAACCTGTAAGCCAAGAAATGTGCATTAAATTGAGCACAGTAAATAAGAATATGATTTAAATCTAACATGTGTATTATGTGACTATGAACACCTATTAAATTTACCTGTACAAGTTTGGAGCCTCAGTGGAAGACGAGTGCCCACCAAAAATCCACACATTGCCAACCACAAACCACACTGCAAAGAAACAATCTAAAGCCATCTTGAAGTATTCCACAAGTGTCCTAAGTCTGCAAGATAAAAACCAGGCTATTTAGCTCACTTTTTTATTGAATGTGAGATGCACTATGCATTTGTTTGGCCCTCATTAAATTATAATTCATTTTTATCTCTTTTCTTATTAACAACACATTCTCCAATAAAATAATATTACACACAAACCCAAAACTTTTTCTTCATTTTTAACCACACATCCTCCAATGAATTACTATTCCAAAATCAAATTCTCATTATAATGAGAGAATAATGGGGGCCAAACGGGTGCAATGATAAATGAATTATGATTCCAAACCAAATGTTATGTAAAGAGTAATAAAGTCGAGCAATGCGGGTAAGGGGTGAATGAAAACATGTAACCCACAAATCTGATTGTTTGTGAGATCCCAGTGCAGATTTTTCTTAACAAAAGGACCCAGATAGAGAGAGAAGTTTAGTCAAACAAAAGCAAATCTGAGACTAGTCAAAGTTCTTCTATTTGTCTCCTCTTATTCCTAGTAAGACTAAAAAGGACAATCTAGGTCTTGTGAATAGCTCTTTAGATACAACACTGTAATGCTGACACATATTTGAGAAGTACAAAAAATTCCAAACCTATCATGTTACTCTTCTGAGTGATAATACAAATAAAACAGTCAATATTGAGATCTCCAAAATTTGTATTTCATTTAGATAACAAGCGCAAGACACATAAAATGTTCATATAATGTAGTAAAATTGTGATATGAAATAAGAGAATTGGACTTCTACGTAAAAAGAACGAAACATGGCAAACCTTGGCGAAACATTTGGACCGCCACTAGATGTTGTACCAGTTGTCCCATGATCTTCTCCTTCAGAAACTCTTCTACTTGAAGGGCCTGCAGCGAAGTTCTGAGAAGAACCCTGCATGTGCTGAGTTGAGTCCTGCTCGGAACCTTGGTTTCGATAGCGAAATCGCCAATACAAAAGAGGAAGGATGGCTACACAACCCGATGCGTAACCCACAACCCAAGTTTTCAAAGGAGCACGTGGATATTCGTGCTTTGACAAAGATAGCACAACAATAGCTGCAATAATTTGGCTCACTGTTAATGCTAGCTCAACAGAAATCCATAACCCAGAATTTAATGGACTCCTCCGGCGTCCACGCCCATTTCCCCTCTGAGTAAGTGATGAGTTCCTTGAGTTTGATGTACTTGCAGAAAAAAGTGGAGGCTGGTAAACTGGAACCCTCACACTAGTAGGTGGCTGACTTACATTATGATGGTGCTCTAAGCCACGAGACGTTAGATCACGAGATGAAGTAGATGAGGAACCATCACTACTACTTGTCACGTCAATAACATGCTCATCATGTATACGGTCATCGGCTCGCTCCATTAACAAGGGAAAGTTGTTGGTTTCGCTTTTACAATGAAGTCCCAGTATAGGAAAACCCATATAAGTCCACCAACCATAAACTATGCTTAGAAAACATGAGATGGCAGACTAAAAACTTTCAATTGGCCCTTTCTACAAGTACAAAAAAGTAAATTCGTAATCTTGTATGTCCACCAAATGTTTAATGCAGACACGAGCCCAAATACTTCAACCGCCAGAATTTCACCGCTCTATTCAAATTACAAAAGGGCAAGAACATTAGAATCTTATGATTTTATTTCCCCACTTCAAAGGCATGGCCCTCTCTTGTTTCGAGGGGAAAGCAACGATTAAAATGAACGCAACAAGAGACTGAAGTGAATTTTAAATTTTTCATCTGCTTGTAACTTTATGCAACAAAACCATTTATGAAATATGAACTCCTTCATTTATCACAGATTCCCAAGCAAGAATAAATTAACAACAAAGCAATAATATTAGAGTACTTTAACTAAAATTTTAACACACCCACTGATCAAATCTCTTTATCAAACTTAGCTCATCAAAAGTAAAACTAAAAATCTTAAACTGACTATATATTATACATAAAAGAAAATTATGCGCGTCAAAAAAAAATTCTATCATTTGCCTCAAAACACCACAGAAATACGGAAAGAGAAAATAGGTCAAATTAAAAATACAAAAGCTCAAGTAATCAAAACCAAATTCCGATTCTATTATCAAACCAAGATCCAAACCCTAGAAATATATAACAGATGACCATATCCCCAAAAACAGCCCCAGAAAAAATCGCAATCCCAACAAAATCTTGAAACTGTTAGCTAAACAATAAAACTCAGTCCAACTAAATCAAACCCAAAAAAATACCAAAAACAAACAATCGACATCAACGAGAATAATAATTGAAACATTAAATAATTCAACTGAAGTGTATAAATTATAATCAACACACAGGTATTAGAACTATTGTTACTAACCAATGGGACTGCAATTGAGGATTGATGAGAGGAAAATCAGAGGAAGTTTCGGTGAATCAAAAATCTGAATCTGTACAGGGATTTTCCTTTTTTTCTTATTTATTTATTATAAGGATTTTCTTTTTGTTGGTGTGTGTTTGTGCGGGTTAATGGCGTCAGCTGAATAAAGCAATTATATTTTGCTTGGCTTGGCCATGTTATCTTAGAATATTCAGGAGAAATTACAGCTATGGTCCTCATTCTATTGAAAACGTAGCAAGTAGGCTCCGACATATTCTCTTGATGGCTGCAGTTCTCATATTTGTGAATCCAAGGTTCTAAAAGACACCAGACATTGCGTGTCAACAAGCCTAAATGTAATAAGGTATTTCTATATTTTAATTTTTTTTAATCATTTTAAAATTATTATATTAATAATTCATTTTTAATTATTTTATTTAACTTCACAAATAAAAAATTGAAAAAAATAAAAATAATAAAAGGGGTGCACCATCAGGGTCTAGGAAACCTTTGTTCGTTCTCGAACAAAAACAAAACATAGGAATAACTTATACCACTAACCTAAACAAATCTCCAATAACAAACTCAACGTTAAACAACTTATCATATGCCCCAAGTTCGAATTTAAACAATACTTTAGAAATATCCAAATAATATCAAAAATAAATTTTTTACTTATCCGATACTCGACTTAGTGTGTGTGATTAGCCAATATTGAACTCACACCCATACTAGAATACAACCAATTAAGTATTGTTGATTTAATCATAATCACAATCCTTGTGTGGTTAGTTTTTTCTCGTACCTCTGTGCAAA
Organism: Fraxinus anomala; assembly: GCA_903798345.1. NCBI lineage: Eukaryota > Viridiplantae > Streptophyta > Magnoliopsida > Lamiales > Oleaceae > Fraxinus > Fraxinus anomala. The sequence continues at coordinate 8,379 of CAIGRN010038995.1, forward strand.
ATCACTCATTATGCTTTTATCTCCAATGTAGATGTATTTTTTGCACATATGAGTTCCTAATAATCATTAAATTGCATTTTTCCACACAAAGTGGTCATAATTAAATACTTGTAAACTTAGAAGAGAGATGGTAAGAATTTCTCGAAGTCACACCACTAGTCTCTAGAGTTCAAATTTCAAAGTTTTTACCGGACAACTTTCACTTTTTGATATTCTAAATCCCTTTTTCTTTCTTTCCCTATGAATATATATTTTGGTATTTGCTCTCTCTCTCTCTCTCTCTCTCGATCGATCTCGACATCCTTTGTGCAAGACTTATCTCCGTTAAATTTTCTAAATAACCCCTTATAGTGAGTTTTAGGCCGATAACTCTCAAGTCAGATAACCATAGGGCACCAAGTTTTAAATATCCTAAGACGCTTAATAAACTGAGTCATAAAGGCTACGAAAAGAAGTGTAAAATGTATCACATTTTCTTTTGATATAAGATTCGAATTTTAACATTGATCAGTATCTTTTCTAGACTCCTTAACCCAAACTCTTTCAACCAAAGATCTGATCCAAGAACTCCAAACCATCAAACTTCTATGAACACAAGCACTAACCTTCCCATCCCATTTTTGGTTTTTTTTTTTTTAATTTTTTAAAGATTAAATTAATTATACAAACTCGATAAGAAGTTGAAAAACAAGTAACAAGTATCCTAATTCTCCAAATACTTATCCCCATCCCCAAACAAAAAAATTACATTGTCCCCAATGTAAAAACAAAGACAAACCAAACAAAAGAGCAAATTATCAAAAACCCCTCAGGGTAGAAGCGTATAGGTAAAAGGATCATACTAGTCCGGTTGGTAGATGTTATGACAATTGCCACTTTTCTTTGTTGCTAGACTTCAACTTTCTGTTTCAAGAACTCAAAATAAATATTAATGATAGCAAATAAGATTTAAATATTTGTAATGTATTTATATCAAAAAAATTCTAATCTTCTAACTTTAAAAAGATTGAAATCTAGGTGCAACCCTAAGAATGCTATCACTTCAATGTAAGCTTAACGTAATGCTAGGATGTTAACGGTGAGCTTAAATAAAATGAACTCAATAAGTAAACATACATAATTTACTAATACAAATCTTAAAATACTGCCTAAAATGTGTTAAAACCCGTTTAAATGCATGAATTTTTAAATTAATGTAATCCCTAAAACTACTTGTAATGGGTTACCTTCCATTAAGCGCTTGATTTATAGTCTCAAGCTTGACTTTTGCACAAGTGTATCATGAATATGACTTTGAAAGTCCTGCTTGGCTTGCTCAATATTACTTTATTCCATATTACAACTTTCCTCCAAATTTTAACATTTCCCTGCTCCAAGTAGTATGATTACTCATCATCACCCATTTCGAACTCAAAAATATACACCTCAATCTCCCCATAAGGTTTAATCACAAATTCAATTTTTGTGCAAACGAGAAAGTAGAGGGATTGCATGTTAATTTCCTCTTCTTTGAATGTTACTGATTCTGTTTCGTCTATTATGATTAACCTTTCGATCTTTTCATATTCATCTTCTTTAATTGAATCTTTTTAGAGTTCAATGTTTGTATCCAAAACTTTTGGCAAAGAAATAATGACATTTTTATGGAAAATCTCCTCCTTTTGTTGTATTTGTTGGAAGTCTCGTGGATCTGATTCCCTTGATTGATGTTCATTAATAATCGGTAGAATAAATAATCCCACAGGCAAATTACCTACGTCCAATTTTGGTGAGAACCATAATGCAACAGGTAAGTTACTCAGGACAATTTCATCAAGTTTATATTCCGCTTTTATATCTCGTAGTCACTGTCCCATAATGAAATCTCCTACAAGCATATCTTCCTCATCAATGTCTTGAAATGTCAATTGTTGTTGTCTTATGATGAAGTCACATAAGAGCATTTTGTTGAAATCAATCATAGTTATTTGTTATCCTGCTATTTTTGATCTTTTTGTATCTTGAAAAGGAGGAAAAAGCTAAAATGGAAAAATAAAAATACAAGAATACATGTAAAAGTTCGAATTAGTGTTAAAATAAATGAAATTAAACTCAAATACAATCTCATACAATGGTGCCAAAAACTTGTTCACGAAAATATCTTTCAAATTAAAACCAACACCAATATATGATTAGTTAACAAGTAATAAAGTGTATTTTGAGCCCAAGTATCGTCCCACTAAGATTGATTTAGTTCAATTTTAATTATTGCGACCTTAACAGAAACACGAATAATATGATGTGTTTGTTTGTGACAAAATTATGACTAAAATAATTTACTTATGTAATTATGAGTAAATTAACTAAATTGAATGTAAATTATGCTAAATGCAAATTGATTTTTTTAATAAATGACAAATGCACTATGACCCCGAATTCCCATACAATAATCATTTTTAATATTAGTTTTACACTTCGACAACACTGTTGAATTTTGATGAATCAATATTCCTATTTTATTTAACAATCTCTCTCGACTAACGTTAAACCTACTCTCATATATGACCCACTTATATTTTTATGACGGATGCGAACATACAATAATGCATGATTTTTTATGAACGCTTAAAAATTCACATAGAGTATAGCGGTATATTTCTATCACATACTGAACCCTATGACAATTTACATTATGTCAAACATATTTTTCTTTCTTTCGAATGTTTAATATAAGTCACAAAATTGATACAATTATCGTGTACAATAATCATAGAGAAAAAATAATTATTTAAATCATTCAAAATCCAAAAACGTGTTTTTATGGTCAAATATGTAAAACTAACTATTAAAAATTCATATTACAAGGTTTATCGTTCTCCTAATATAAATAAATCTAGCCTAACATGTTATGAAGAAGAAAGCAACAGATATAAAAGTTGTTCATCAATCTAAAATTCTTCAATTCAATCTTGAACTTCTTGGATTTGATTTGTTCTTTACCTCCTTTTGCAATTCATTCTCCACCCCCTAATTATGTTTTAAGAATTGGTATCGATAATCCCTTTAAAAAGTCCCAAAAGATCTCCAAAAATCGTGCATATCATGGCTCAAATGGAAGTTTCCTTGTTGGAATTGAGTTCTCAATGAAACAGAATTTTCTAGCCGAATTGTCCTCGGCGGGCACCAAGTAATAAACGGGGTGACTATCCAGGCATACTAAGTAGCCCCTGTAATTAAGGTTAAGGGTCGCGGTCGCCCGACCTGTATAACTGGGCAGCTACCCAGTTATAAAAACTTCTTGAATTTTCCTTTTAGTCATTTTCTTCATTATTTCTTCCATCTTGGTTTTCCATATTAAATTACTTTGATTTTAATACTTCAACTTTTACTCCAATGCATATTCGTCCCCAAACTTCCATCCATCGGCCAATTTCCTTCTTTCTTTTCCAATTGCTTAGAAATATGTTCAAAACTGAAATAAGATAAAATTAACTCAAATTAAATAAAATTCAATACTAAAATGACACAAAAATTTAGCAATATGACTCGAATAAGTGCACAAAAATGCACTTATCACTAGGCTTACATTAGTCACGCATAGGCTAACATTAGTCACGCTTTTTGTATTGACAGTCTTCTTTGCTCTTTTTCATATATAGGGAGGGCGCCTTCTTCCCACTTCACGTCCAACCCCACATTTTTTAACCTTTTAAAACACTACTTGAATTTCGATAGACAAAGTTTACTCAACATTAATTGAAAAGTTAATTTTTTTTTGTTTAAAGCCCATTTTAGTTTTATTTTTGACTAAATAATAAAATGAATAACAAAAAGACAATGGAAAAGAAAAAAAAAAAGGAAAGGAAAGAGTTTGATGGTAAAAGGTAGGTTTTTATTTTGTTTTTCCCTTATTTAGGCAACATGTGAAGTCCAAGCAGAAATATATTGAACAAAATGGCTTCGGGTGCAATTTATTTTCAAAAACTCGATGCTTCACGTTATTTTACAATAAAACACAAATTATTGTATTTTGTTGCGTTCTCTTTTCTTGAAGTTACTAGTTATGTTTTTGTTTGATTAGCGATAAGAGTAAAATTGTATATCTAACAAAATTTGACTTTTTAATTTGAGGTAATAATATTATCGTTGCAATTTTTGTTTGTTGCACTACGTTTTAATAGAAATGAGAGTTTTCAAATATTTGCTCGTTATTGCACTTCTATTCCAACTTTTTTCATGTGTTCTTATCATGAACATTTCATTAATTACTATATCTTGCTTTTGTTGGAGGTTTTCGTCCAAGGATACATTATGAGAACGATAAAGGACTTATTCGCCTCTCATATTTTAATTAAAAAAAAAAAGACAGTAAATAAAAAGTTTTGACAAAATATTTGCCCCTCATTTCAAAGCCTCTAATTATTTATTTGGACAGAATTGTTATAAGAGAGAAAGATGTACTAAATAATCAAAGGTTAAGAATAAGGATGTAAAAAAATTTGAGAAAATAAATTAACAATAAAAACGTTGAGGGCCTATACTGCAATTAAAATGTGGTGCAACAAACAATAAGCCTTTATTTGGTAGGAATGACAACAGGGCGGGCATGAGACGGGTCGATCATTCCCACCCCCCGTCCCAGACCCGTCCCGTCGAGTATATTTGTTACCTTGCCCCATCCCCATATCCGGTTAAAGCCGGACGAGGCGGAATCGGGGTAGGCGGGGCAAGTCCCTTGTCCAATTTATATTTTTATTTATTTACTTATTTATTTATTTTTGATTTTTTTAATGTCTTTAGTTAGTAATTATTATTACTTTTTTACTAATTTGTGAAAAGCAACTTATGTTCTTTTTAAAAATAATGATAAATTTATTATTTTTATTGGATGAAAAATTTAAATTTGAAATTAACTTTAAACGCGCGCAGGTAGCAGGATGGGGACTATTTCCATTACATGCCCCTTACCCGAAAATTTGAAATTAATTTTAAACAGAGCGGGACATGAACTATGTTTTCCGTACCCGCTTCCGGGTAATGATCATCGCCCTCCCTCCGTTTACCCGGTTGGGCGGGTAATCCCCGCCCTATTCGGGGCGAGATCCCACAAGTATCGGGTTGAACGGATTTTTTTGCCATCCCTACTATTTGGTGGGGATTAAAATCATATTTTTAGTGAATTTTGATAAAAGTTGATGAAATGTGTAGTTGAAAAGTTGTGCGTCACATGAAATATATCGTTAAAATTAATCGTTGATTTTTACTTAAATTAAAATTAAATTTTTAGTTTCTACTAATCAGGGGCTAAATATTATATGTGGGGTGAGTATAATGATCCTTCATTTAAAACTGATGATGAATATTATTTTCTAACCTAATTGCTATGAGAACAAAGGTTGAGGACAATGATCATAAAAAAAAAATAGATTAAGGACATACTTGCTACATCACTACTATATAAAAATGACACTTTGTAGTTACTGTAAATACCATAGTAACCAATGAAATGTTCCTGTTCATTTTTCCAATTTAATGTACTACTTATTTCACTATATTAAAAGGGCACTTTGCAGTTTTACACGATAAATTGCATATCCGGTATGTTAGTTGTATATTCGGTAAGCTGCATATACGATATGGTATGTTAGTTGCATATCCGGTAAGTTGCATATACTGTAAGTTGCATATCCGGTATATGTAGTAAATTTGGTATTTGTTAAACCGGCATTCATTCACGAATATTTTATCTAATAAAATTTTCAAACCTTCATTTTATTGTTTGTTTTTGTGTATTTGTGTTCAATTTCCCTCAATTGAATTTTTTTTAAAAAAAATTTTTGTCTTTGTTCTTTTTTTTCAAAGAACCATAAAAATTGAAAAGAAATTGGAGAATGACGTTGTGTTGTGGTACTATGATCCCTGCTTCAGATGGTACATGGTGTTGTTAGCGTCGGAAATCAAACACCTACTGTGAGAGGAGCGAATCTGTTTTAAGGAAATTGTGTTCAGATAGGCCTCAATTTTTAAAGTTCAACTGGATTTTTTATTTTCTACTGTTTAGATTATTTGTTCTATTTTATCATGATTTAAGTAAATTACATATTCGGTATGTTAGTTACATATACGTTATGTTAGTTGTATATCTGGTATGTTAGTTGCATATCCGGTAAGTTGCATATACAGTAAATTCCATATGCGGTATATGTAGTAAATTCGATATTTGTTAAACTGATATTCGATCACGAATATTTTATCTAACAAATCCTACTTCTCCCAAGGAAAAACACTAGCAATTATGTTGTGTTTTTTTTATCGCAAGTATATGATATCGTAACAAGTAATATAGTGGACATTTGAGTCCTGATTATCGTTCCTACAAGGACTATACTTTAAGACTTAATCTACTTTTTCTAACTCATATTTAGCAAAAGCAAGTAAATATTTATGATGAATGTGATTATTTTTTTCTAACTACTTTTGACTAATTGAAAATAAATAAAAGTATAGCAAACAATGGATAATTGGAGAAATAAATATATGATGAATATTGGGTATAATAATTTCATCTATTGATCAC
>CAIGRN010038998.1:0-11806 GCA_903798345.1 Fraxinus anomala
ATGAATGTAAAATTATCACATGTGCATATAGAATCTATGTTAGGTGAAATGTATAACTATTACGCTGAAAAAAGAGGCCAGGGTAGTTCTACTTCCCAAAGTTCCTTTTCAAAAAATATTTCAACAAATTCAGATGATCTATGGAATTATTTAGACACCAATGCCATTGTTTTCTTATTTAGTTCTAGTTCATCAATATTGAGAGCAATAGATGTCAACGGTATAAATTTTGAAATTTTCCCTGTGTTAGTATGTTACAACCAAAAGAATTACATGAATTTAGTCTTTTATTATGGTGGAGATGTAACGAAAGGCAATATCCAATTGTATCAAAAATTACTTGCGATCTATTAAAACATCTGGTGTTTATGGTAGCATCGAATGTTGCATTTAATTTAGATAGTCAACTTTTATCAGACGAATGATCAAAACTTAAAGAAGATATATTGGAGGCTGTAATATACTTAAAGGACTGAGAATGTGTGGAATTACGTCTTCAATAACAAGTTGGCAGTATAATGGCCAAAGAATTGCAGCAGATCCAAGGATAGTATATTGTAAGTTTTTAAATTGATTAATTTTAAAAAATACGTAATTTTTAAATTTCTTTGATTTAAGAAAAATTGTACACGAAATATTTTATTCGTCTACAAGTTGTAACTTTTATTTAATTTATAATACGTATAAATTGCACAAATTTTAAATTTTTTTAAAAAAATTTGATTTGTCACCAAAAAAATAAATCGAGCAGGCTCGGCTCAGCTCGACCCGCTAAGGCCCGAGCCGAAAGCTTGGATTGAGCCTTAACTTTTTGCCCGAGCTTTTGTTTGGCTCGGACTAAAAAAAGTCTGAACCATTTTTGCTTTAGCTGAGCCCGAGTTTCGAGTTTCGGCTCACAGCTCGTTAACACCCCTAGCCTTAGCTGTCGTCACGACCAGTGTGGACTGGTTGTTAGACTACAAAGCAGCGCCAACTAAGAAGCGCTCATGTTGTTATAGCTTCTCCAAGCTTTGGTACTCAATTGCCATACAAAATTCGAAGGAAATTTTGAAAATCAAAAAAGAAATGCCTTGCCATTTATAGCGAAATGACAGCCACAAATTGAACTCAAGAATGGTGGATTGTTAGAACTTGAGTTATTTTCATATACATAAGGGAGTAGCTTGCCTTTGTAGTTGAAGGTGGTGATGGCTTCGATTTTGAGACGAGGTGGTGGTGGCTTCGATTTTGATTTCTTATTTGGATTCTATTTGGTAATGAAGAGGAGGGTTGTATAAGTTGTAGATTCGACGGCACTGGGCAGATTTGGGCGACGATGGATAGCCAGGGTTGGTTTAGGGGTTTGGATGGGAATGGAGTAGTTGTAGAAGATGATGATTTTTTATTTTTTATTTAATTATTTTAATTGTTTTTATATGGAAAGAGATAAATTTACCGTTTTACCCTTATATAAATAATTAATAATGCGGTCAAAATCATTTTCTTGGTCAACTAATGGAAAAGTGGATGGTTTCCATACAAACGGACCCTAGCTACATATTTATGAAAGGTTAGGGACATTCGATGACACAAAATAAAGGTTAGGATAAAGTCTGCAAAAATTGGGAGGGTTAGGGACCACTACTGCACTTTTTCCTAAAATATGTATTTTAAAAATAAACAAGTAAAGAGATGAACATTCTTCGCTCCACCTTGTCTTCTTATCATTCATGGATTGAGCTACTTGTATTGAAGTTGTTTACAATCTCGTTGACAAATGAGCTGAGGTGGCATGCATTTTGGAATAATTTAATTAAATACTAGGTGTAAATGAAATTCAAATGAAATGGCTAATGGAATATGCAGCCACAACATACATTTGTCCCAATTTTTGAGGTCATTACAAGATGTCAAACGAAATCGAATTAATACAATTTTAAAGTGCTCACGGTCTAGTTTTACATATCTTTAACGGCACACGAAATGATCAACCGTAGCAAAGGTTACGATGCGTTGAAGTAGTCATTTCAAATTAGTATTTTGAAAATTTCGATATCATGCTAATTTTAAAAATTTGTCGGCATTCGCACATTAACCAAATCAACAAATTGTCTATATCATCTTAAAGCTCAGTTTGAGAACTACATCGAAGATATATCGAATGATCTAAACGAACGTAAAAAATAGTTAAAACATATATAAAATGTACGTCTCAAAAAGAGATATTTAATTCATCGAAGATATATCGAATGTTCGTTTATTATTTTTTGTACGATATATTTCTTAATATAATTTACATTATTTTATTAGAAACTTTTACATGGTATGACGTCAGAAATTTTCCGATCGTTACATATTAAATATAATTTGAATTATCTTTGAATTACAATTTTTTGACGTTATACTCATGTAAAATTTTCTAATAAAATAATATAAATTACATTGAGACATTTGTCATTACAAATTAATGTAATTTGAATTACAAATATTTGATGTCATACTCATTGAAATTTTTTAATAAAATGATACAAATTATATTGAGAAATCAGTTATGCAAAAATAATAAACATTAATGAAATAATTAAGAATTTTTAAAGAAAAGACGAGCTAGATATATCTTTTTGAGATATACGTTTGATGCATGTTTAACTATTTTCGATATTCAATGTAATTCTCGAAACAAGTTTCAATTTGTGGATTTGACGAGCGTACGATCGTCAACAAATTTTTAAAATTAACATGCTATTGAAATTTTTGAAATACTAATTTGAAACGACTTACTTTGACGTATCATAATTTTAGCTATAGTTGGTTGTTTCGCTTGTCATTAGCAACGTGGAAAATTAGGCCGTGAACATTTTAAAATGATATTAAGAGTACAGTATTTCGATTTCGTTTGATATTCCGTAATAATCTTGAAAATTGAGATAAATGTATTATTGATGCTGTTGCTGAATATTCCATTAGCCATTTCATTTGAATTTCATTTTCACCAATTATTTAATTAAATTATTTCCTCACCTCGGCGCATCTCTCGAGGGGTCTGTAAAAACTTCTGTAGCTCAATCCATCATTCATAAGTTTGAGTCCACAAAGTCAAAACAAGACATTGACCATAAATTCAGCAACTCGTCATGGTCAACTAAATAGTTTTCTAATCAATTGCCCGGGCCCACAAAAGATAGTATTATCTGTCCGGTTATTTTCTACTCTCCAGTATTGACTATTAATTTAACGCGACTATTTTCAAAGCCTCACAACCATCAACAATGCTACACTTACCGTAATTATTTTAATCAAAGAGAGCTGTTACATGTACAGCATGGTGTACAATTCTTGGGCCTCCTCTATATGTATAGAGGGGTTGTACACCATGATGTATGGTATGATGTACAATTATCATTTTTTTATTTTTAATCGCGAGTCCTACCCCTCACGAGAGATTGTCATCCAGTGTCTTAACCCAAAGTTTTGTGCAGGCAGAATTATTCCACAACCATTGCCGCGACTTTAGTTCAAAAGTGTCACCGTACAGAACTTCACAGATATATAATCCTGCAGCACTTACAGGAGAATGGTTCAAGGGGGGTGGTTGGTTCACAGAAATTCACAAAAATGCAGGGGGGTGGTTTATTTTTTTCATTTTTTATTCCGGTGGATACGAGAGTTGATAAATCTTCTGTAAACCATTCTTCTTTTCATTCTTATACAATAGTGTTCTCACTCTTTATCCTTGATGTTGCCGTTGCGTGTTGCACTTTTCGAACTATAAATTTCACAAAAATTGCACAAACACAAAAGATTTCTCCATTTTGGGTCCTTTTTATTCTATATTTTGGTTGTTTAAATCTGACAAAATGGATGAAGAAGAGAAATTCCCACTAGAAGAAAATCAGTTCCATAAAGAAGTGCAAAAAAGTGGATTCTGTGGAAAGATTTTGAGCCCTTTTTACTGGTTGGAAATGTTGAGTAAGGAATTACACTGGAGATTTGTGTTAGGAGTAGTGATTGTGTATGGAATCAACCAGGGTCTTGGTATGGGTTTGAGCCGTTTGAGTATACAGTATTACATGAAAGATGAGCAAAAATTGCAGCCCTCTGAAGCTCAGTTTTACTCTGGAATAATTCAGATTCCTTGGTTGGTTAAGCCCTTGTGGGGTCTTCTCACTGATACAGTTCCTATTCTTGGATACAGAAGGAGACCTTACTTCATTTTTGCTGGTAAGATGAAATGTAGAAATGATTAGTTTTTAGCGATTTGTTTTATACTTGAACCCTTGATCTAAAAACTTAAAACATTGCCTTCAACATAATCAGGGTTGCAGAATTTCATTGAATGGGTGGGGTCAAGACTTGAAAAACTTGATACATGTTGAAAATTTTGACCTAAAAATTTAATATGTAAGAGAGGGTCACATTTATGTAATTTAAATCCTGTATTTAAGATTATTGATCAATTTCATATTATGTGAGCCATTGAATGAATAGAAGGAGTTGACTTTTTTTTTTTAGAGCATTCTGTTTGCGCAAGTTTTTCTTTTTTCCTTCTATTTGTTGTTGAATACACTGGTAAGGACTCAGATTGAGCACTTCTTTTAATATTGTATTGCGAGGAGATTACAGTTACTGAGATGCAAGTGTATATGAACAGATTGATTCAATGATTAAACATGATATACAGAAATTTAGAAGCCAAATTTCAAATGGATATAGTATTTAGGTATGGATTTATTTAGAGGGACTAGCATTTTGGTAATAGAAGTATATGGATGCGTTATAACAATACGTGGTAATGGTATAGTGAAATATCTTAGCGCCTGGCCTTAGGACTTACATAATCTATGATCAAATAACATTTGAACAACCTGCAAGGAGTCTTAGCCACATAAATTATCCATTAAAGGGGTAAACATTGCATAAAGTAGCTGTGGAAAGATAGAAGAAAGATAAATAGATGGCTATGCTTGACCAAAGAATTTATGATATGACTCACACTTGAAAGTGCAATACATTTCTTAAATCTTAATAAAAACACAATTTATTAATTGTTTCCGAGCTTATCATGTGCATGATGTAAGTTACTTTTCAGTTTCCTTTACATTTTTCTTGCTCATAAAATTCTCTGAAATCACGAAACTATTCATAAGCTACTCAGTTCATCTAACTCTTATCTAAACATGATATGAAGATATAGTGGATGCAAAAGCCTTTCCACTTATTTCAATTGCGAGGCAGAATCATTTAAGAGAAAAATGACATTTTCTATAAGATCTTGTGTCTGGCTAGAGTCGGGGTTATTTTGGGATTTACATATTTGGAATATCCATTGACAGATTAGGGGAACCGAGCAGGTTAATGTTCACTAAAGCAACAATTAAACAGAAAGATAATTTTGGCAGATACATATCTGATGAGATCTGAGAGATAAATTTGTATAAAGAACTGAATATAACAATTGAAGTGATTGTGGAACAGGCACTTTGTATCATTAAAGTGTGAGTGGTGAATCCTCCTCCTCCGACTTCATATGCTCCTGTATCTACGAGAACGATTTTGTGTTGTATAACTTTGTTATAGAACTTTACAATTTCTAAGCACCACTCAACTCCACAGAGGAATTAAATAACTAAATGTTAAAGAAAAATACGATTCTTGATATAGCTCTTAATGATTCAGGTATTCTTGGCGCTACCTCAATGATTATACTATCACTGGACAAGAACTTGCACCTTGTACTTGCACTGGTTCTTCTTATGGCAACGAGTATGGCGGTGGCAGTAGCAGATGTGACCATTGATGCCTGTGTGACTGAGAATAGTATAAGTCATCCAACTATTGCTGGCGACATGCAGAGTTTGTGTGGAGTGAGTTCCTCGATCGGCCAATTAATTGGATTTGCAAGTAGTGGCTTTCTAGTTCATTTTATTGGATCAAAGGTTTGCTATTCTCCCTCTATATTTTTCCTGTCGCATTGATTTTTATTAGGTTTTAAAATGCATTCTGATAATATATTGATTTTGCCTGTCCTTTTTCTGATTGATTGAGATCAGTTTAATACTAAAACAATGATGAGATGAAGTGAAAATATGAAATATAACTAAAAAATACTGCATTAGCGTAGACTGGTATGTTGATGAAATTGATTTAGTTAAAATGAGCTATTGAGCTCTTTTACATTTGTTTGCGTTAGATATACATTATCTCGCTGCAGCTGATTCGTATAAACTCTATAGGTGATTCATTTCTAATAAAGGCTAAAGTATTTTCTTGACTTTACTAATTGTGTCTCTTGCCTGGCAGGGTGTTTTTGGAGTTCTTAGTATTCCTATTGGACTGGTCATTCTGGTTGGAATTATGATTCGAGATCCCTTTATCCGAAACTTTTCTTATAAGCAAGTAAGCAGCTTTATATCAAGGACAGATTTTATCTATTCCTTTGGACCTTACCCGCTCAAATGTATATCTGAAATAGGTGAACAAAAAGTTTCTGGATGCTGGTAGGGCTCTGTGGATGGCACTCAAATGTTCAGTTGTTTGGAGGCCATGTTTGTACATGTATCTGTCACTTGCATTGAGTCTGCATATACACGAGGGAATGTTCTATTGGTATACAGACGCAAAAACTGGTCCTTCTTTCTCGCAGGTAGAACTCTTCTATTTATTTTTTTATGCCACATTCTTTTCATAATAAAAGTTCATGAAATTAATTTGCAATACTAAAGAGTAAAGATCATCGATTCCCTTAATTCTTAAATAATTTCAATCTAAACTATTCCTTCATCCACCTGATGGCCAAAATATTGAGCTTTTAAGGAATACTTTGAATGGCGACTTGTGAGTTTTACCTTCTATTCAATTTAATTATTTAGTGTTAAAAATGTTACTTTCTTTGCACAGTTCTAGTAATGAGCTAAACAATTAAGCCTCTATGTGGTAAAGATTCTTTGAAACTCATTTTTTCACAAATTAATTTTCAACTATATATTCTTCTAATAAAAAATTTTTGCACGTGGACCCATAACTTTTTCCTATGTTTAACCACACATTTTTCAAAAAAATCACTTTTCACAAAATCTATTCTTGAAAAACTACATAAAGCATGCCCTAAATGACACACACAGTAAATTCATCAGTCCCTGAAATCTTGCTTTGTGCAGGAAATGGTAGGGTCCATATCAGCTGTTGGTGCTATTGGATCTCTTTTAGGTGTTCTTCTCTACCAAAATGCTTTCCGGAATTATCCATTTCGCCACGTGCTTTTCTGGGCGCAGCTTCTATATGGTCTTTCAGGCATGCTTGATTTGATATTGGTCATGCGCATAAACTTGAGTTTTGGTTTGCCAGATTATGTAGTAGTTGTAATTGATGCAGCTGTTTCCCACATGATTAGTCGACTCAAATGGATGCCTCTTCTTGTACTTAGTTCTAAGCTTTGTCCCTTGGGAATAGAAGGGACATTCTTTGCTTTGCTTATGTCAATTGATCATGTTGGTATGCTTTCAGCATCTTGGGCTGGAGGGCTCTTGCTCCATACTTTGAATGTAACAAGGACAACCTTTGACAACCTTTGGCTGGCCATATTGATAAGAAGCCTTTTCCGAGTTCTTCCACTGGCGATTCTATTTTTGATACCCAATAGTGATCCAAATGCAGCTATCCTTCCAACCGAGATGTTAAGGAAAAAGAGTGAACTTACATTGGACAATGATATGGAAATAACCTCTCTAGTCAACAAAATTGACAATAATACGGCAATTCATTGAATGGAGCTTGTGGGAAGGATGATTCGACATAAAAACAGAGGATTATCAGTTGTTTTTCCCTGTATTTCTTTCGAACTATCTTTCATTAATCATGTATATTTCCAGCAGAGTGGCTTACAGATACTAACAATTGCATCGAAGATGAATCTGGTGATCTGGAGATGTGCATTTCTTCTATTTAGACATTATAGTTCACATTAAACCATTATTTTTTATGAAGTAAAACTGTTTGATGACACGGATACACAAGTTTAGTTGGCCATAGCCTGACGCAATTTGTACTATCAAGTGGAAGCAATTAGTGGCTGGACCCCAGAGGAGAAATCAAGATTCTTTTTCTGACATTGTCCAACTCATATACGAAAGATCAATGGTTGACAAGTTCGAGACATTCCTAAGGTTGGCTCTCTTATATTTTATGTGAAAGAATTTGCAAATGATTCAGAGTTTCCTTTTATTTTAATATTGATATTCTGAGAGAATATAATAGTATCTGATTTTTCTCAACATGCAATACAAAATTCCTGTTCATTTTACTTGTTTGTAATTGATGTACCTGCATTGATTAGTTTATTCAGACTTTGTTCTTTTCTGGAAAATTGCTTGAATAGAAGGGTAAAACGAAAAATTGCAAGTGTGGGAATTTCTAATTATCTTTTTGTGCTTATCTGAAATTTTTACATTTTTTACAGTGTTGTCTTCACTTGGCTAGCCTAGTAGTATAATTTGAGTGAGCTACGTAAAACCACCTCCCTTCTTTTCATAAACTGCAAAAGAAAACTTTATACAGAACTTAAATTTGAGACTGTCTCATAAAATACATCTTACAATACATTTGAACACTCGATAAAAATTGCAAGTGGACTTCAGATATTCTATACCTCCTCCATATCACAAAATACAAGTCTACATGTAGAATCAGAACCAAGAAGCGATGCACTTCTTTGAGTTGTTTAGGTGAAACTACAGGTCTCCTTGGCAAATCCCAGTATGCTCTGTTTGGTGTCATATATGACCCTTGTATTCCTTTGTTGATAATTCCCAATAATACCAATCTCATCTTCATAAGATAGGCTTGCAAGAGCCAAACAAACTTGAGATGCATCGCTCTTGACAAAATAAAATGTCCCGGTAATATCCACACTCAGCTCGGCACCACCCTCAAACTGCAACTTAACCGTAGGAACGTTAACTTCTTCATATGCTGAGAGATTAAAGCATGTGTCCAAGATTGAAAACCCGGGTGCTGGAGGATAGCCTGAAAATTGTTTCAAAAACTCAGTTTTGACAGCCCTGTAAACGGATGGAGGAAGCCTGGTGATAACAGTCCCGGAATCAATAAGAATACTGCCTTTGCCAAAACTTGGAGCTTGTACAGCCACCCCACCTATGCTAGTTCCAGTTAGGTTAAGAATGTAAAAGGTGTCAAGCTGCAGATTTGGAACCATTCTAGTGTAAGATATGGGTGTAAAATTCTTGTAAACTGATGAGTCACCCCCGAGTATTAGTGAACCCGAAGCCTCTGAGTCGGTGTCTGGCAAGCAATAGGAGAAAACTCCTCCAAATACATGAGAAGTTTGAGAAATCAATGAGAGGTCACTCCTTCCAAGTCCCATTAGGCCTGAAGCTGCCCCAAAGAGGCCTTTATTATTCCGTCCACATCCAAAAACAAAATTCTCAATTGGGGTGGTTCCAAGAAGCAGGTTGTCTTGACCTAGTTCGCCGCGAGTGTAGGACCCATCACCATAGGTAACAAGGTAGTTGCAAGTTGGTGTGTTATTCCCACATAAGCCCGAATTGCCCGTGGCATATTGTAGAGATTGACAGGCTCGTGAATTGCATTGAACTGACTGGTATGAAGGGGATAGTCTGGGGTTGAAGAGAGGTTCTGGTTGGGTGTAACACGTCTTACAAGGCTGGCACTGAACCCATGTTAGATCACTCCCGGTGTCGACTATAACTGTTATATTTCGACTGCCTAGTGTGACCATAACAATGTAGTTAAGAGTCTGTAGCTTGACACCTGAGGTAATAGGAATCTGAGTTTGTGAGAGAGAGTCTGTTCTGCTGGAAACTATTTTTCTAATTTGAGACTGTAGAGACCTAACACGAATATTATCAGCAATTAATCGTCTCTGGAGCATTCGTGTCCAGTCTCTAACTGGTCCTGAGCAGTGGTCTCGGTGCTTCATTTCCAATATGATTGCACCATTCCGTGTCCCTAAAATCCAATATAAATGAAACCATGAAACTTTTTCCATTTTCTGCACTTTATTCTTGTTGTTTGAACAAGAAACAGAAACGAATACTTTCTACTTTTATTATACATTCACTGAATCAAATTCGAAACTCAAACGAAGTTTGTGAAAAATAGATAACTTATTCTTATCAGTTATATTCAACTCCAACTACCGTAAAGAATAACAAATGGGAGACAGAGTTGATGGTGTCTTTAATAAAGCTTAAAAGCAGATAATATCAGATTATCATGAATCAATGAAAAAGCTAATAATGTCCCAAATGAAGTATTTTAATTTAAATCTCTTCTTGCTTATACTTAACTCGAGTTTCGAGAGAAACAATCCCTTTTCTTGGCTGGCTGTGCCCACTGAAATCTTTCCAAAGGAAGAAGTTCCTTGTCTCCATAACTGGAGACTTCATTTGCAGAACTTATTAGCAGCAGAAGAACACAAAACAGTGATGCCCAAAGAACCATTTTTCACATAAGTTTTCAAAGATAGGAATGAATTCAAAGATAAGAGATGAATTGCAGAGAAAAAGAGGAAGAAGGAAGTGGAGGAGATTCTTAGGAATTGGAATTTGGCATGAAAACAAAAGGAGAGGCTGGCTAAAGGACCCACATTTGCATGAGAAATTATTAAGATTTCACGTGCAGATACTTTGAAAACAAAGTCTTGTGTTTTTCTGGGTGCAGAGCTGAGCTTGTGATTTATAGTCTATACAATAGAATTTTATTGGTTTTGCTGAACTTCCATGGATAAGGACTCACTCATATCTTTACGGAATCAACTGTCATAACTTACTAACCAACAGGAAGAGAAAGAGTGAGAGATGCCCCCCATCCCATCCTAGGGGGTCGAGGTTGGGGTTGGGTTGTTTGATGTTTGTCCTTCTCACTTGTGAAAATCACATGTGCTTAGGACAGGGTTAAGGTCGGTCGACACATTTTGGTTTAGTTAGTTTCTATATGGCTTAATGTGGTGAACAAGTCATAAAAGTGTCTTTTGCTTTTGAACTAAATGGGGATATCCTTGATTTTTATGGAATAATTATGTCTGGAATAATGCTATCTAACACTAGTAGTGTTGAATATCAGTTAAAGTGTTAGCGTATTATAGATTCTATTAAATATGTCATAAACTCTCACATTTAATTGAACTTATAATTTAATGTCACAGGTGATATCACTTAAACTGATATTAAATATCATCCCTCTTTTTTATCTGAAGAATTTTTCTAAAAATTATTAAAGTATATAGAGAACATGAGAAGGAGTAGTTTTCTTAAAATTATTTTTACAAAAAGGCATTCCAAAGTTAATCAATTTCCCTTCACTAATTTTTTGTCAAGAAAATTAGAGTCGAGTCCCCGACCTATACAAAAGATATCTCATTAATTTTGACAGGTGGATGTCAAATTTTGAACGGATTGGAGACAATGTTGTGAGTTTGAGAATTATATTGAAACAAACTCCAGATCATGTATGNACAAAAGATATCTCATTAATTTTGATAGGTGGATGTCAAATTTTGAACGGATTGGAGACAATGTTGTGAGTTTGAGAATTATATTGAAACAAACTCCAGATCATGTATGATTTTAAATAATTGTATAGTCGATTTACCATTTGTGTATTTAAAAGACTTTTGGTTGCGCAATACTTCAATTTTGACCAACTTCAATATTTGCATATTTGAAATCAAATAAAATAGTAAATCTATTGAACATTAAGGAGCAAACGGGAACAATATTGTATAATATTCCAAAATTGGGATGCAACCCAAGGTGTCATGGATCGCAGCTTCACTTGAGCCCCGTGATCC
>CAIGRN010039005.1:1132-19267 GCA_903798345.1 Fraxinus anomala
AAAAAAAAAAAAAAAGGAGACAGAAGACATAAGCAGTTTCATCTCAATTTTTGGTGATATCGTTTCACTTTTGTGTGTTTTTATTTCCACAGTATGAGTAACTAATTTTCATTTATGAAAAACAATGTAGTCGACTTATGATCCTTTATTTTTCTATTCAAGATTTTTGAGATTTTTTTTCTTATATGTGTTGTTTTTATTATGAGTTTTAACACATTGAATTACTTGATCACTAATTTGATAGTTATGTGAGTCTCTTACGAATCGAGAGATGAGTTTGAAATTTAGATCATATAGTAAAATTCGGTAAATTAGTATAACGTGTAGAGATATCTATACTAATTATTGCGGTCATAATATGAATTATTAAAATTAGTGTTTCGTTTAACTAAAATTAATTCACATAGAGATATGTAATTTAATTAGTTAAATAGGTTCAATGAGAACTCAAGATGGGTAAATTGAATACAATAGAAGAATTCGATCGAACACTACATTAATTTATGAATCTTGAATTAAAAATTAAGGTGATTAATAAATGAAATTGCTATACCCTATTATTCATTACATATTTGAATCTTCAATCAATCGTTGTTTGCAATCTTTTTATATTTTCAATTAGTTAAAAGTAGTTAGAAAAAATAATCACAATCATCATAATTATTTACTTGCTTTTATCAAATAAGAATTAGAAGAATTTGATTATGTTCTGAAGTATAGTCTTTGTGAAAACGATATCCGAACTCAAATGTTCACTATACTATTTATTATGATATCATAAACTTGCAATATAAATATAAAAAACGCAACATTCTTGTCAGGTTATGTATGTTGCTACGGCAATAATTTTGCACTAAACTTCATTATAATTCTAATTTCATGACCAACAGAATTGATTCTTGTGTTATTGGGTAAAATTATGTGTAAGACACATGTTATAAAATTTGTAATTTTAGTCCTTCATCTTCTAATATTTATATTTAAGGCATCGTCATTTCAAAATTATTAATAATTAACCAGATGCAAGTTTTGAAAGTTTTCAATTAGTCCCCATACTTTTAAAATGTTGAATATAACTCTCGAAAATCACTTAGTTATAATAGGCATTCTTATAACTTAATTAGAATCATTGTTAGTTGAATTAAACCGTCTATTTTTTGTATTTAATTTAAGCCAAATTACTATTTCATGAATGTAGAATTGGCGCCGAACAAATTGAATTAAAATTAGAGGAGGACAAAATTTGGCAAACCATGAAAATACTATAAATTAGCCAAAAACAAAAACGAAATTCATTATAAGGCTACTATTGGAGGCTGGATGAGTTTTGCTTTCTCTTTTACTAATATTTGTTTTCCATTCTTATTTATTTATTTATTAAATATTAGGGTACATTTGCCTTCACAACAAAAGATATTAGACTTTTTACTTAAAAGAAAATGGTAAATTTGTACATGGGAGCATGAAAATTTGAGCTTTCAAGATGTTTTGATTCTCTTCATTAATATCACCGGTTGTTGGTTGCTTACATATGAGAAAATTTCTCGGGAGAATGCAATAAATTTAGATCATGTTTGATGCACATTATTGAGTGGTGAATGCATTTTAAATAGTGATTTGATGAAAAATATGAGATTAAAAAATAAGAAATTTTTTTAAATTTACGTGTAATATTATTTTTTTGAAAAATGTGTGGTTGAAAAAAAAGTTTAAAAAAAAAAAGAATTTTTGTAAGAATGTGAATCAAACAGGGTGTTAATATAATATAAGCAACTAGAGATTTCGGAATTAATTAACTTAAACCACTGCAAGCAAGTTTCTTATATTAAATTTAGTTTATTAAGCAAATTTACAATTGTTAATCGAAAGCTAGTGGAAGTTTCGTTTACACTATTCAAAGCCAAATTGTCCAAAATTTTTCAGCGTCCATATTACATTCTTTTGTCAATCTTATGTACGTAAAAATCAGTTGGAAAAATTGTAATTCAAAGTTGCATGTGGTCAATTATGACCAAATATTTTGGTAGGACCTTTCTTTTAAGCCGGAATGCGTTCTCCTTCACAACGAGATTTTATTTTACATTCAATTGCTCAAAACCATTTCTGATAAATGATTAATATTATTTTATTGAAAAATGCGTAGTTTATAAGAAGAGAGAAAAAAATAAATCATAGTTTAATAAGAAATAATGAGGGTCAAACGGGAGGCTTAGCCCTCGTTTGAGCCTCATTAAATTCAATTTCATTCCATTAATTTTTTTTTCTCTCTTCATCTCAATCACACATTTATCAAATAAAATAATATTACACAAAAATTTAAAACTTTTCCACCACACATTTTCCCATCAATCACTATTCTAAAAATTTTTCACTCCCCAAAATGGGGCCAAATAGGGTCTAAAAAAGTTGGTTAAATGTGTGGTTGAAAAGTTGGGGACTCCATAAAATATATGATTGGAAATGAGTTTGAGAAAATAATGAGTTTTAAGAAATGAGGCCAAACAGGGTTTACTCTTTTTGGTGAAATTTATAAACCATTTGTCAATCTTCATTTACTTATTTTTTAGGCTTAACCAAACGTGATCTGTGACTTGAATATTATTAGTGGTAATTGTTATTATGAGGTTGAGAAAATAAAAGAGAAAAGTTCTTGAGTAGAATTATGAGTTCCTTGTATTGCCTACCCTTTAGTTTCTGCAATACTAGGATCTTAAACGACTTGTAATAGTTGGCATATGACAATTAATGGCAGACATCAACTATGGGAGAACATAATATCAAGCAACTTTTTTATGGGCCAACTGGGATATTATTTGTCTTTCATGTTTAGCCATGACGTAAATTGTTTTTGATGTTGTGGTTCATATCCAATTAATCTTCTTGAAAGTGATAATTCTAAGTATAGAATATCAATTGGCCTTTCTAGGAGCATAAAAAATGTAGAGAAATTGAACTAAAAAGGTTGATCTTAATAGCATAACTTCTCTTAATATTTAGAAATATATTTATGATTTTTTTTATTTCGCTTGATGATTTGGGAATTGCCGTGTTAAGAAAAACTGACTGAAACACTTGTTTTTATGAGATTTTGTTGGTATGAGATGCTTGTTTTCCATCTAGTCTTCCGTGTTAATAATACTTTCACACTTTTCAAACCAGCAATATAGGCAGCTTATATAGTCACAATTTTGAAAAGTAACGTTTCTTACACCATTGCTCTTGCTATCTTGCACCAGCTCTAACTCAAAAAACTAAAATACATTGAGCTTGAGCAAGAGCAGTTCTAACTTGTGAAAATCCATAAGCTTCAAATGATCAAGAAAATTATCTAAGCAAGTTCAAATTTTCTTGGCTTTAAAA
Source organism: Fraxinus anomala (assembly GCA_903798345.1). Classification (NCBI taxonomy): domain Eukaryota; kingdom Viridiplantae; phylum Streptophyta; class Magnoliopsida; order Lamiales; family Oleaceae; genus Fraxinus; species Fraxinus anomala. Next base: position 4,493 of record CAIGRN010039005.1, read on the forward strand.
TTGACGTTTTCTTCCAACTTGTCCAAAGTTGCACACTGGCCATTAAATCGACAATTGAATGAGTAAATAAAGGAATTTTTCACAACAAAAGAATTATAGTATTTTATCTGAAAAAATGTAAAAGGCTTATTTTAACTTAGAATATTTATTAGTCTCAATTCAAATGGAAAGGTTTGATGTGGAGCTCTGAGATGGCATGGAAACTCTTTGACTTTGCTATAATTGATGATCCCTGGTGCTAGAGGCTACTGTGATAATTGATTTAATGATGTAGTGTCATGTTACCTTAAGTGATGGTATTATACGTAATTGATGAAAAGTTTTGGTACTAAGTACGTTGTATTTTATCTTTTGGATTTCTAAAGGTGCATCAAATGGGTTCAGGAGGCTTTCCCTCCTGGGGGCGACTACTCAGGACTAGTTGTTATTTATGAACAATGCGTCCGCACTTTTTGGCATGAAGAACGATACAAGGAGGATCTACGTTACCTAAAAGTTTGGCTGGAATATGTATGCTTACTTTATAATTGCTTACATTTTGTGCCTTGTTTACTGAGGCTGCATAATTTATATATTTTATGTTGTTTATTAATGTTCCTCTTTTGGGTCCTATAGATGCTTTTGATAGTTACATGGTATATTTTGAATGAATTACAGGCTGAAAATTGTGTTGATGCTGAAGTCATATATAGTTTTCTGGAGGCAAATAATATTGGTCTGACACATTCGTCTTTGTACATATCATATGCTTTGCACATGGAATGCAAGCATAAAATTAGAACTGCAAATGAAATCTTCAATCGCGGGCTATCTATGTAAGGTTTCTTTTTTCTTTCGGGATTCAGAGTTAAATATGATTGAAATACCTGTGATAATTTGTGTTTTTTTGGTGTTTTCTTGAAAATTTCTAATTGTGATACATGTATATGCGAGGCGCTTCGCACGTTCTTGTAAGTTATAAGCTCAGTGTCACACTTAGAGAATAAAGAGAAATATCTTGTACCATCCATAAAAGAAGGTGATATGTTTAACTACTAGTCAGTTTCCACATAATATAGGTTTTAAGAAGGCAATATGAGTTAAGACATGAAATTATTTTATAAATCATTTTAATTTATTATTAATGCGGGGTTAATAGATCCTTCCAAAATGTTTATATTGACAGTTTAACCAATCTTTAGTTATAATTTTGATGGGTTTGACGTGAGAAGCTCCTTTAACATAAGTACATTTGCTCTTAATAACGTGCTTAAACATAGATACACTTGTAGTTGTCTTTTGGTTCTTTTGTCTTTGTATTTTACCTTTCATTCAGTTCATAAAAATAGTAATTATGTTACTAGCATTCGTTAGATCGCCAAGTAGTTACACAAATTTTTTAACGTAATACCTAAACTTGAAGGTTTCTGTCTAAGTTGACCAACTCTCAACTTATGGAATCCGTGTTAACAAGTTTTAGAGTTTCTTGTTGATATTTTTAACTTTGCTTGTCATCAAGGTCATTTCCAATTAATTGTGGGATTTGATCCAAGTGTAACCTGATGTTATGCGCTCTTATAGATATTCTCATAACAGTGATTACAAACTACGCCTTGTCGCCAATAAAGTTTTAATGGCGGAGAATAATTTACAGCAGAGCTGTTGTGAATATTGTAAAAATTTCAGGAACTACTCTTGTTGCGGAAATTTTAAAAATTGCTCTAGCATGTGATTCTAAACCAAGATTTCCAGTTTAAAGTCTATGATCTTTCCTGGATGTTCATCTCTCCTTTGATAAATATGCTTTTGTTAATTTAGAGCAAATCTAGCTACTTCTCTTTTCTTGTTAATTGTGTAGAATGCTGATGACATATAGGCTATAGTTGAAACTGATATTGAAGAGAGCTCTTCAGAAGATTTCACACCATTTCCACAGAAAGGAAACCCATGATAAATATGCTTTTGTTAATTAGAGACAATTGGCAACTTACCTTTTCTTGTTAATAGTTAATTTGTTGTAAAGTTGACAAGATATAACTTAAAGTGAAATTGAAGGAGTTTTTACATAAGATTTCACACTGCTTCTATATTTCCCTTTTAATCGCACAATAAGAAAGCCTTATGTTTTTCCTCTTCTTCTTCTTCTTTCTTCTTCTTTTTTTTTTTTTTTTTCTCTTTTTCTGTTTGTGCTTTTCTCTGAGGCTAAATTAATCTGTGTTTAATTTCTCATGTTGCTAAGTCAGATGATTTTTCGGTCCTAGTGATTCTCCTAATGAAGTTGCAAAATTGATTCTTCTTGAATTTCTCTACCTACTAGGAACGCTCAACCAGTCGAGAAACTGAAGGCAGCCTTCAAGAAATTTCTCACTCGTTCAATGAGACAACCAAAAGCCTCAGATGTATGCATTTTTAACCTGCTTATTTTACTTTTCATTTCCTAAGACTCAGATGTATGCATTTTTTGCCTGCTTATTTTACTTTTCATTTCTTTATCTGTCGTTGCTTGTTTAGGTGCTTTTGATCACAATATTTTCATTGCCAATTATCAGGAGGACATATTGGAGAACCATTTACCATCTCGAAGCTTTGGAACTGTATTGGCTAGGGGAGAAACAAGTATGTTACATCTATCTTTCTGCCTTTTGAAATTCGGTTGGCTAATACTTTATTACGACTGCAGGAAACCAAGCTTCCCAGAGTTCTGATCTTTCTAGGAAGAAAATGAAGATTGACAGGTAAGCACATCGATTATATGCTTGAAGGTCCTCTATATGGCTTGCTTAAATTGAACTTGCAAACTAATACATCTCCTTAAACTAAGAGCTGTTTTACTCACAGATTTTTCTAAAATCATTTTTCTTCAAAATTATTTTCAATCTCACATTTCATTGGACCGACAACTTTTATCCACTTTTTAACCACAAATTCTCCAAAAAAATCACCTTTCACTTGAAAAATTCTCTGCGAAACAAACTTAAAACAAGTTATCCTTCCGCTTAGTTTTAGTCAAATAACAAACGCTGAGGGAAAGAAGAGACAGGCTTTTCCCACTTTTCTTTCATTTCTTCTTCTCTTGCCACAACTGCTTTATTTGATCTCCATTCATTATTATCCTCAATACCACCTCCATGATTAGCTCCATCAATCCTCAGTTAGCAGTAGCACCCCCTGATCTCCATAACATACTAATAATTATGTACCTCTTCTGAAAACCAAGCATTTCCATTTATGACAATTAATAATTTGATTTATAGTTCTATTTTATTTGACATTACCCCTAAGCAATTGTCAAGACATAATAACCTTCATAATTCAAAAATATGAAAGAATTGGATCATGTTGCATTGGAAAAGACCGGGTTGAGGATTCTATATATTAGTTGGCGATTGAGAAGTTTTTATCCTTTTTATTGCCTTATACTTAGGAGTGAGGTGGTATGATCCTAGTTTTGTTACTATTGTATGAGGTTATAGCATCTGGTAAGGGAACCATTTTTTGAGATCTGGCCCTTGAAGGAGGTTTATATTTCTAGTTTTTTATTTACTTTGAGCAGCAGGGGTTTCCTGATAACTGGGTATCTTTGTCCATGTGGTCTAGTTTTGCGAGAAACTTGCAACTTTGTCACGTCTAGGCTACAAGAATCATGTGAATTAACGGAAGAGGTAGCTAGAAGGTTTTTAATACCATGATGGTTTAATTTCTAGACCTCATGGGAGTAGCCTGACCTTTTTGAAAAAATTTGCTTGCACACTTGACATTTTCATTAGATGCTACTCTTTGAGGGTGACATACTAGAGGGCTGTAAAAGAATCCCTTGAATTAGGATTGCTTTTTTGATTCAGAGGTATATTTAAATGCAATATCTGTTTCAAAATACTTGACTAATGATGTTTTGACTAATGATGTTTCTGATGAAATCGTGCAGTCCAATGTTATTGATAAGCTGATATGGATTTTGCTCTGAAGCTTATTTTGTCATTGTATTTCTTTTAGGACTCCTGGAACTTCGTTATCCATTTATAAAGACAGCAGCCGGGATCCAACATTGGGTCCTCAATCAGAAATGTCAAAATTAGAAGTAAAAACTTGGCACTCACTCGGTGCTCGAGCAGAAAGAAATAAAGAGAATAATGCAATTCCTTCCAAATGGACATCAAATAAAGTAAGTTAACTTTGAACTCTAATCAACTTAATCATGATGAAGTAGCAAACAATTGCTGAAGTTAAAACTACTTCCAGATTCCTCAAAGACCCAATACAAGAATCGGAAGACCAGATGCAGGCCCACGCATTGAGATCTTTGTGGATGAGGAATGTTCGGGGTAAAGTACATAAACACCACCAATTAAGCATGCTCATATTTAGTGTAATAAAAATGAATTCATTCTAGGACATATTCAATTTTAATTTATCTATGGTCACTTATTTCTTACAGAGCACGTAGGGCACACAATGAAGGGGATGACAAGTCTTCAGTTCTGCAGCTTAGACCTGGAGACAGCAGAGATCTCAAGAAGTGAGTGGCATTCTTAAGTTTTTCTTCATACCGATAATTCTTTGTTCAGACTTGAATTATAGTTTTTGAATGGTTATATTACAGGGAGAGCGAGCTATTAAGGGAGCATCCATTGCGTAATTTCCCTCTGAGTTCTCTGCCCAGATAAATATGTTCAAGTCTATCCCGGTTGTGGTTTGTGGATCAATGCATGGATTAGCAGATATTTCTGAAACTTGATTGTTTTTATTAATGAATTTAAGGGATACAATATTTTCCATTTGATACTATTAATTGGTACTATTATTAATATGCTGTCTTGATGTTGAAATTTTGGAAGTGCGGTCGTTTATTTTCTTTAGAGGATTTGTTACTATGGGTGATGTGAAGTGTGCTTGAGCCATAGCGGCGTAGCATGACACCCAGGACTGGACTATTCCTTACATAGATGTAGTGGGAGATCTCCACATTGGGATAAGGTGTTCGGATTGATTTAGCTATTCTAAGAGCAAGTTGAATCCAACCATGTACGTTTTCCCTTTGGTTGAACCCCGAGTTCATGCTAAAACCATGTCAAGTCGTGGACAAGTTTAGGAAAAACTCTTGGTTCCAAGAATGGGTTGACGGCTGGCCTCTTGGACTGTATGCTCCGGACTCGTTAATAAGAACGTCATTAAGTATCGTATAAAAGAATTGGACGACGTTGCAATTACAAAGTCACATTTAGGAGTTCACTTGGTGTGTAACAATGACAAATTTTCAGCTGAAACTGTTAGTACAATAAAACGAAAAGTTAGGATTTAAATACTAAAATAATAGGTTAGGGCTCAAAATAGGCCATAGGTTGAAAAGCTTATTTTGTTAACTAATCATAGACAAAAAATGTTGCTAAATAAAGTAATAAAAATAATACTCCTTTAGTTCCATTTATATAAATTGACTTTCCTTATTTTCTTGTTCCAATTGTATAATTTTGTTTCTTTATTAAGAATATTTTATTTTATTCGTTTACTAATATACCTTTATTTTTTTACTACTTTCAATAATAATTGACTATTAGTTATTGAGCACAAAATGAGGGTAAATTAGAAAACTTTTTGGCAAAAATTACTTTTCCAATAACATTAAAATAGATTTCTTAATCCGTGTGAAAAATAAAATAAGTCTATATAAATGGAACGAACGGAGTACTATTACTAATGAAAATTCAAAACTAGCAAATTAACAATAAACATAATAACTTGAAATTAATAGAGGAATTTTCATCTATGATAGTTTTGGAAAAAAAAAATATCAATGATGAAATTTGGATTTGCATATAATTAATTCCTGATGATGTTATTCTGTTTCAGTTATAATTGAATTAGTTCTGATGCTCAAGAATTATGCTTGTCTCTTTGTAACAGAGAAATTGTATTGACGAAAAGAATATAAGAAAGCTACAGTGACTTTCTATTTCAACATTCAACTTTTCAATAAAAAAATTAATTGATATAACAGAAAATTACAGAGAATAAAATTCTAACTTTAACTCTTGCAAGACTGTAGTGGAAGAATTGATCACCATGGTTTTTCAGGCTCAGTTTTATCAAACCAACCGAGATTGACACCACCAAATAAAAACCTAATATCCAACTTTCACCCAACTCCAATTGCTTTTATATTACCCATAAATGACACAAAATTGAGAGGTTATTGCAGCCACACAGCAATCACAAAGTCTTAAGAAAGACAAGGACAAAACACTGCAGGAGGAGCTCAAAGCAGAAAATGGAGTAGCCGGTTTTTCTCAAGGCAATAACGTGTGTTTTCTCAAAGCAAAATGGTTGCCCATATATGGTAGTAGATTAGGCTATTAGGTTAAGTAATGGATTTGGCACAAAAGGAGACAATAGATAACCAATAAGTGGGCCAAACACCAAAATTCGTCCAAGGAGTGAATGGTCGGGCCATGAGTAACTCTAATTGAATTAGACTACTTTCAATGGCCCAAAATAGTTACAGGCTCGGGTCGTTCAATTTGAGGTGTCGATATTTCATTTCAATCATTTGATCAATACCGACTGAATAAATAATGATTTAACATCATTTCCCGAAGAGTTATTGGGTATCGAAACCCAACAAATTTCCACATTGATGCCCAATGAACCTGTAACCAATCAAAACACACAGTTAGTACTTGCATAATCAAGGTAATCAATAAAATTGAGACCTCAGACCTTACCTGGTGTTTTGGACCCGAAACACATACCATACATGTTTCATGTATTCACCAGAGCTAAGGTCAAGAACACTCAATAGAAATAAGTAATCACAATAATCAATCAAGAGCATATCATACACGCGATGTAGATATAACATAGAATAACACAGATCTTTTGAACACATTCACACAGAACAACAGATTAATACCAAGTTAATCAATTAAAATGGCCAACACATGCAACAAATGCAAAAATGACCCAACGAAATGATTTCAGCACACTTATCTTATCTCATTCCCTATTGCTCATACTTCGAGAACACTTATCTCTTCTCATCTCCCACCAAGCTAATTAGGCTAATCTAATCCATGTCTAACTGGTAAATCACAATAGATCCTAAGTCCATGAGATAATCCCCTATTACCACATTACTTCTCCCAACCTAAGGTGGATAGTAAGTCTCCAACTAATATAAGTGATAGAAGCGTCACTCTCACACTCCACTTGATCAGGGATCTTTCACTGATAAAGGATTCCAACATTTAATCACATCTCTACTTGTGATCCAAATGTTACACTCTACATGCCGGTATATACCACTAATATACCTCTAAGCATCTATACTCCACATCACTAGTAGATACAACACACTTACTGTTAATGCACTCCAACTCACTATGCATGCAAACAATTACACCAAGTTAGATTGCTCACAAATTCATGCAAATACACATATCAAATATATTGAAATGCAATATATAATCATGCAACAGAATTAAGCAATTAAATACATACAGAAATGATTACAAACAGATGCACATGCAGTAACTAGGTTTACTCTCAATAAACCTTACTAGGGTTATCACTGGACCCTATAGCAACATTTGCCTTACCTCTCATTTTACCCTTCTTCTTGGGACAGTCCATAATAAAGTGCTCAACTTTACCACACCTGTAACACCGTCTACCACGGACTTGTCCCAATTCTTGCCCTTCTTTTTACCACCCTCACCACTTGAGTCAATACTATCTTGAGCCTTACCCAAACTCATTTGCCTAAATTTCATTCCACTCCTCATCATATGTGTCTCACCATCCATTTTATCTTCTTTTTTAGCCTTAATCTCCACCTACTTACTCTTAAGAAAATATATGATAATCTCGATTATTAAGGTATCCTTACCATATTTAATCTCATTCTTAACCTCCCTATATGAGTCAGACATAGAATTCATCAAACTAATATCATTATATGTTTCAGATACCTTCTCATCACAGTTAACAATATATTGAACAAGTTTGTTAAAAATATTTAAGTTGTTATCAAGATCCTTTGAATGATCCATTTTGAAACTAAAAAATCTTTCGAGCAGGTACAACGTATTAGGAGTAGACTTAAACAAATATACGTTTTTCAACTTTTTCAAAGATCTTTTGTGATATCAAGTTTACCAACATTTATCAAAAGAATATCTGATAAGTGTAACATAATTGAAGTGTAAGTAAGTTCGTCAGATTCTTTTTTTTTGTTCCGTTGACAAATTTTCAGAAAAATTGTCATCGATGACTTTTGAAACCTTTTGTTGAACCAAAACTCACCTCATCTTTTGTTGCTAAATTGAAAAGTCTAATTTTTCATTAAAAATTTTCATTTCAAAATGTGAAGTCATTTTTTGAAAATAGGACCACCAAAATGCACAATTAGATAAGACAACGTAATTCTAAGGTTACAATATACGCTGTTCTAAATTTTCAGGATTTCGTGATATTCAAGTTCTCAGTATCAAGGGAATGGTTAAATCCAAGTATTTTAATGGAATGATCAATACAATATGAAGGTATTTCAACAAAATCAATTTCTCACATAATGAAGTCTCACACAATTACTTAATGACAATTAAAATATAAAATCAATAATCAACTTGCAATTAAATCCAACACTTCAAATAAGGGAAATAATCCTAAATCTCTAGTACAACCAATGGTTGTAACCCCACACGATAACTTGTTAATAGTGAAATTTAAATGAGATAAGCCAATATACAGAGTGGACCAATCTAAATCTGTATATATTGAGAGATGTAAAGTTATTACTTTATGATCACTACTATTCGTCTAAAGTCTCTAGCAACTGCTACAACCAATCAACTAAAAAAGGAACCCGAAACACTAAGAGGCAAAATCGTGCAAATTTAATCGTAGGGCTCGAAATTGAAAACGGGCACTACCACATGGTCTGTCACGCATTCCAGAGAAAATTTTCTAAAGAAACCATCGTTTGAAACTGCCTGATGTGCCTTCGCTTGAGTCTCACGTATCGACCACCTCGTGCTGCCGTTGGCCACTGATGCATTCAACCGTACCTCTATTTGCAGATCAAGGTTATGGCCTCCGTTTCCTCAATTGCCTTCAGGTTTGGTCGAAATCGTCGATTGTAGGTTTGGTTTTGTAAAGAAAAACTGGGTAGAATTTCAATATACTTTTCTATCGATTTTCTGGATTTTTGTGGTTGATTTTTTTGCTGGAATTCACAGATCAATGTGCTCTGATACTAGATGGAGTGGAAAAATTGATCACCAAGGTTTTTCGGGCTCAGTTTTATCAAACCATCCGAGATCGACACCACCTAATAAAAACCCAATCTCCTACCACTTTCACCCAACTCCAATTGCTTTTGTATTGCCTGCAAAGGACACAAAATTGAGTGATTATTGCAGCCCACAGCAACCACAAAGCTGAGAAAGACAAGGAGAAAACACTACGGAGGAGCACAAAGCAGAAAACATAACAGTCGATTTTTTCTAGACAATAACGTGTGTTTTCTCAAAGCAAAGAGGCTGCCCATATATAGTAGTAGATTAGGCTTTTAGGTTAAGTAATGAATTATACCCAAAAGGAGATAATAGATAACCAATAAATGGGTCAAACACCAAAAGTCATCCAATGAGTGAAGGGTCGGGCCACGAATAGCTCTAATTGAATTAGGCTGCTTTCAATGGCTCAAAATAGTTATAGGCTCGGGTCATATCATTTGAGGTGTTGATATTTCACTTCGGTTATTTTGTCGATGCCTACTGAACAATTAATGATTTAACATCATTGCCTGGACAGTTATTGTGAATTAAAACCCAAAAAAGACACTACAAATCTATTTGACTTTCAATGACATAAATTTCTAGATGATTTTCAAAATTCATTTACAAAACTTTACTGATTAAAAAGCTTGAACCCCCCAATTTGCGTCTGAAGTATACAAATTTCTCAGTTGGTATGGTTTAGATAAAAATATCAACTAATTCTTTTTGAATCTTGCAAAATTCTATCTTTATGTCACCATTCTCCACAAATAATCTCTATATGTTTGACCGAGCAAGAAAAACAGGTTGTAAGTCATTGTTAAAGATGGCTGACATATTCATAGAGTCATTAAAATTTCCTGCTTTTGTTTATCTTCACTGATGACCTCAAAACTCAGCTAATGAAGTCTGACCACCTTCCCGTTCACCTAAGCATTATTTACATGTTGGAAAACAGTTTAGGTGCAAAAGGTTGTCGGCCGAGAAAAAAAATCGATGATTATCTGCACTCTTATGATCAAGTTAACTGTCGAAAGGAAAAACATGAGTGCAAGAGAAAATGGGGTACGGATTTGGCTAACATACCTTAAATGTGTGTTGAACTCACATTTTTATAGAGGAAGGAAAATGGGTCGAGTGGGGCTAATTGACCCAACCCAAGCCCAATACAAAATTATTTGATTAGATCGAATCAATCCAATTAATCTAATGAATTGATGTCAATTTGGTCAACGTGAGACCCCTCCCCTCCACCATATACCTTCCACATAATTTATACATATGACATTCACTAAGAAGTCTTCTCAGCCATGTTGGTTCACATGCTGCTGTAGTTGATGCGATTTGTTTTGCTTTAGGAGTAGATAAAGCTACAACTTTCTAATTTTGCCTTTTGGAATACAAAGAAATAACCTCTTATCCCAAGGAGAAGACATAGCCTGAAGTACTTTTTTTGTCCTCAATGCAGCCTACCCAATCTTGATGTAGCAGAAGAAAAAAATAAAATAGAAGAAAAAATAACAGAGAAGATAAATTGAAAAAATGATGTCATTTTTTCAATTAATGGCAACGTAAACCATTAGACTACAAGAAGAGTATTTAAATTGGGTAATACAATGATCTCCCATATTCAAAATAAAAAGAATCCCATAAAATCTGCTACGTTGACATATGATCCTCAGATTTGTAGTTGTCATATATCTCTAGTTTTCTGCAGTTGGCATTGATCTAGGATTCTCTTGTTATTGACAGCTTAAAATCTACTACGTTGACATATGATCCTCAGATTTTTAGTTTGCAATATCTCTGATTTTCTACAGTTGGCATTAATCTCGGATTCTCTTGTTATTGACAACTTTATATTAGGATCTTCCTTATTAGCCGAAACTGAAAGATCTTCATGTCGATCTGATTCTTCCTTATTTTTAGGACTTGCTAGATCATCACTTTGGTTTGAACTTGTTGCCGTTAGAGCTCCAATACCTCTCAACATCTCTCCACTGATTTCGACAATATTAGGAGAGTCTTCCCCCATTTTTTCTCGAGGAATCCCTTGCTTCCTTATTGCTCCATTGATTTTCACTGTTGTTGAGTGTGCTGAGATGTGGTATGTTGCTAATACCCTCCCTCAAACTTCGCCGGTGTTGGAGGCAAATTTTGGTTTGAAAATATTGAAGGGCTATTTTTGACATTGGTTTTGTAAAGAGATCATCAACTTGGTTAGCAGTGGAGATATTTTGAGTGATAAGTAGTCCACGTGCAACTCGTTCGCGCACAAAATGATAATCCAACTCAATGTGTTTGCTTCAGGCATGGAATACAGGGTTAACTTCCATATAAAGAGCACTGAGATTGTCATAGTAGAGTATGGGAGGAGACTTCATTGCAATACGAAGGTCTTTGAGTATGAACATCATCCAAGTGAGTTCGGCTATTGTGTTAGCCATGGCGCGGTACTCTGCTTCCGTGCTTGATCGTGAAATTGTATGCTATTTTTTTGCACACCATGAGATGAGGTTCCCTTATAGGAATGTACAGTAGCCTGTGGTTGATCATCTTGTAGTAGGACACCCTGCCCAATCTGAGAAATCAAAAAGATCAAGTATAGTGTGTAAAGAAAAATGTAATCCCATGTGAATGGTTTTTTTGATATATCGTAGGATATGTCGAACCATTTTTTAGTGTGTAATCGTGGGAGCATGCATGAATTGGGATAAATATTTAATACTAAATGAAATATCTGGGTGAGTGAATGTAAGGTATTGTAAAGCTCCAACAAGGCATCGATTGTAACTCGTGTCTTCCACGAGAGTTTCATTGGAAGCAGTGTTGGTTTTGGCTTCAAGAGGTATACTCAAAGGCTTGCAATCTACCATATTGGAACGTTCAAGTATGGTAAGAGAGTAGTGGGACTGAGAAAGATTAAGCCCACCGTGTGTTGCAGTGATTTCCATGCCTAGAAAGCAATGAATTGGTCCCACATCTTTCATTGCAAACTCACTACTTAGTAACTGAATGAAATTTACAATAAGTGCTGAAGTAGATCCTTTAAGCAATATGTCATCCAGTTAAAGAAGTAAAAATAATGAACCAAATTCAAAGTGATAAATAAACAATGAAGGATCAACTAGACTACAAAAAAAAAAAAAAAAAAGCAAAATTTAAGAAGAAAAGCACTAAATCGATCAAACCAAGCACCTGGTGCTTGTTTTAATCCATAGAGTGTTTTTTGTAGTTTACAAACATATGTTGGATTTTGCAAATCAGCCATTCCTGGTGGTTGTTGCATAGATAGATCTTCAGAAATTAATCTATGCAAAAAGGCATTTTTTACATCTAGTTGACGAATAGACCATTGCTTAACAAGAGCGATAGTTATAATCATCCGAATTATTCTTGGTTTGATAACGGGAGTAAAAGTTTCAGTGTAGTCTACTCCATCAACTTGATGATATCCTTTTGCAACCAAACACGCTTTGAGTTGATCTAAAGTCCCATTAGGCTTAAGTTTTGACTTGAACACCTATTTTGAACCAATGACATGTATGTTAGCTGTGCGGGGAACAAGTTTCCATGTCTTGTTTTGATGAAGGGCATCAAGGTCTTTATTCATGGCTTCTTTCCAATCAAGATGTGCTAAGGCTATTTTGATATTTTAAGGCTCACGGGGTATATTGGTAGAGGTGATTATGGTCAAGGCTTACTTAGGATTGGGTTTTACCACACCTAGTTTTGATCTGGTGACACAGAGTCGAAACCAGAATAATATCGAATGTTAGTTAACATATGTGGCTTACTTGTCATGTGATTGGAAGCCCCGATGTTAGTAGTCTATTCTATGTCTGCTATGGTATTATTCAGTGTCAATGCGGCAAGTGCTTGTGGAATTTCATCTTGTGGAGTTGATTGTTTTGGTACCCACCAGCATATCTTCGCAATATGGCCCATCATGCCACAATATTGACACTATTCATCATGATATTTCTCCCTTTCAGATGGTGTCATGCGGCGTTCACCTGGTGGTGGAGGTCGACACTGTGCACATGCAGGAGAAGAGTTGTAAGCTTGGCTTGAATCCTTGCTTTGCTGTGCCTGGAATCTATGTCTAGATGACGTAAATTTTTATGGTGATCCACAATATCCTGAATTTTTGTCTGAGACTGTTGTTGTTGTCGTCGTCCATAAAAAGCCACTTGAAGAGAGAGTATTGAAACTTGGACATCGGTGTGGTTAGAGAACCAATTTCGCCTTTGATCATAATTTTGGAGTTGAGAACCAACTCAGAATAGGATGGTCTTGGAGGCTTTAACATAGTTGTTGTGAATGTTTCATATTGAAGACCAAGGCTAGTGATGAAACAAAATACCTTTTCTTGGTCTGGAACAGGCTTCCCAATTGCTGCTAAATTGTCACAGAGTCCTTTGAAGGTGCGGATGTGCTCAGTGATTGTTGTGTGGTCTTCTTTCCGAAGGTAGGTAAGCTGTTGACGTAAAGTGAATTCACGTTCTTGTGATTCTTGGGCATATGCATTCTTGATAGCCTTCCAACTGCATGTGCTGTATCAAGACCAATGATGAGTCCGAGAGCTTCCTCAGAGAGTGTCCCAATAATCCATCCTCGAAGAAGATGGTCAGACTTTCGCCATGCTATGAAAGCATTTGTTAATTGAGGAATTGTGTTGTCTGCATCTGTAGAGTTGCTTGGGTTTGGTATGACATATCTGTTTGGTGCAGGATCTTCATTTGTGAGATACCCCACTAATTCTTAGCTCTCAGCAAGAGCTAATGCTTGCTCACGCCACGATGGATAGTTATTTGGGGCAAGTCTTAGAGTGATGAAGTTGCCAACATTGAGAGATAGTGTAGCTACAGTGAGCGGAAGAAAGAGATGTGGTATGTTGTCTAAGGTTCACAATGGCTCTGATAACAAGAAGGAAAAAATAAAACAGAAGAAAAAATAACAGAGAAGATAAATTGAAAAACGATGTCTTATTTTCAATGAATGGCAACGTGAGCCATTAGGCTATACAAGAAGAGTATTTAAACTGAGTATTCAATAATCTCCCATATTCAAAATAAAAAAAAATCCCATAAAATCTGCTACGTTGATATATGATCCTCAGATTTGTAGTTGGCATATATCTCTGATTTTCTACAGTAGGCATTGATCTTAGATTCTCTTGTTACTGACAGTTTAAAATCTACTACGTTGACCTATGATCCTCAGATTTGTAATTGGCATATATCTCTGATTCTTTACAGTTGGCATTGATCTCGAATTCTCTTGTTATTGACAGCTTTATATTAAGATCTTCCTTATTAGCTGAAAATGAGAGATCTTCATGTTGATCTGATTCTTCCTTATTTTTAGGATTTTCTGGATCATCACTTTGGTTTGAACTTGCTGCCGTTAGAGCTCCGATACCTCTCAATATCTTTCCACTGATTTCGACAATATTAGGAGAGTCTTCCCCCTTTTTTCTCCAAGAATCTTGTGCTTCCTTATTGCTCCATTGACTCTC
>CAIGRN010039012.1:0-16525 GCA_903798345.1 Fraxinus anomala
AACTCCAGTCTTTCATGAGTGGAACGCAAAAACTCGATCAACTATTGGGAATGAACAAGCATGCTAGTAATATGCAAGGTCTAGGATACGTTCAACATGGCGATGACATTGCTGGAACATCTAAGACCACGTTTATTCCTGCAACTAATACCAGAATTAGGAATGTTGCAAATTCTATACCTAAAGGTCTAAACGTTGTAGGATTGAGGCCTACTAGACAATGTATGATCAATCGTCCTATGATTCAACGTCAACTGCTGTAGGTTTGTTCCCAAATGTCATCGTTGCGATGCACTGGGACACATAAGGGCTGAATACCATAAACATGCACCGAGAAGTAAAAGTCAGGATAGTGGAACTCAAAAACTCGATCAATTATTAGGAATGAACAAGCATGCTAGTAATATGCAAGGTCTAGGATATGTTCAACATGGCGATGACATTGCTAATATATCCAAGACCACGTTTATTCCTGCAACTAATACCAGAATTAGGAATGTTGCAAATTCTATACCTAAAGGTATGAACGTTGTAGGATTGAGGCCTACTAGACAACGTATGATCAATCGTCCTATGATTCAACGTCAACTGCTGAGTAGGTTTGTTCCCAAATGTCATCGTTGCGATGCACTGGGACACATATGGGCTGAATACCATAAACGTGCACCGAGAAGTAAAAGTCAGGATATCACTAGCAAGGTTAACCTTCTTACAAATCAAGTTACCCACTTAACTGAGATAGTGACTCAGTTGGCTGTAATCACTTCTACTACTAAGAAGGTTTAGGTTAAGAAGAGTGACCTGAAATGTCGTGAGATTGATCATACTCTTAAATATAAGAGCATCCATGTACCTCTTTGATTAGGTACTTAGTGCATGCATGTGTAGTTCATTGAGTCCATTCTTGCATGCATCTCATTTATTTGTATTTTGTTTTGATTTTTTTTTGTGTGTTTTGACATCTTTTATGTGCTTAGTACATTCTTGCTTTACTTTAAAAAAAAAATTGAAAAATAAAAATGGGAAATTTTTTTTTTACATCTTAATATATAATGTACTTGAATTTGTTTGTTGTGATCAAATATGGAGTTAATCGATGAGCTGTAACATAGTTTCCATTGCTGGCTTAGGTTATTTTTGGAGTACTTAGTATAGGTGTCTTCATGTACCATCTGCACTGCACACACTATGATACTGTTAGTGGGACTCTACCGCGTGTGTGAGATTTGGGATGTCAATCATATGTTAGTAACGTTGACTTTGGACATGAATTGACCTTACGTATTAGACTTAAACTCAAGTTTATCATCGATAATAAAAAGCTCAATATCTTATGTTCTTTTTCGAATCCTATTTGACTCGAGTAATTAAGCATGCAAAGTTTCTTATAACCTGCTGCATATGGTCAACTGACGTGAGTTAACCGGCCTAAAGCTAGCGAGTTACATGGGTCATTTTAGTCGCTTAATGGAGAAGAACCTACACTTAAGATGTGAAAAATATTTTTGAACTTAAAATATTGATAGACGTGAAAATAAAATATGCTAAAAGTTAGGGGGAGAAAAGAAAATATCAATATAAAATGAGATTTTATTTAGAGGTCCTAATGCGCTGTAAATGGTTTGACTTTCATAAGTAGAGGACTACACTTATTGGCAGTGATATTTGGCATATCATTTATCACAAAATTAAGGTTTGGAGTCCTACTTACAAAGGATTAGTGACTTTACACACGTGTGTCACTTATACAATTTACTCCATATTAACTTGAACTAAGTATGTGAGAAGATTTACTAGTCATTGCTTATACTTGTGCATGCTAACACAATATTTTTGAGTTATTATATGTTAATGTTTAAAAACAAAAAAAGGAGAGCAAAACATTTTTGTGATGTTTTTTTAATTATAAGTTATCCCTTGTCATTTTGTGACAAAAAAGGGAAGTAGTATATTTTTTATGATGGAGTAGATATTGGATGTATCTAAAAAATTTAACTCAAATGCAATAAATGATAATTTCAGTACTGCTAGATNTCAATGTTTCATTTTGGTATATTGGGTTGTATTGATATTACGTCTTAATTTAGCTTAAGACATGAAATTGAAATGATGTGTTATAGGTTATAACTGCTTGGATTAACTGCTTGATTTTCTTTTACACTTATTACTATTTCACATACGTTTTACACTGAGTATTTGAATTGTCTATTTCAGGAAACATATTTTGATAAAAGAAAAGCAGAACTCAATCAAGTCAGTTAGTGCTGGTAGTCTCAATCATTGAATCTGTAATTTTTTCACTACTATCTTGACTTTAGAGTGTAGTTTTGTTACAGAATGTCAAATGAAGAGCTTGTTAGATTTTGATAGTTTATGATGTAATTGGCAAGTTTGTGAATTAAAAAGACTAAATTGGATAGGTTATAAAAGTGAAGGAGTAGGTTGTAATTTCGTAATTGAATTGTATGGGTTCTAGAGTTCGAGTTTAAAAATAGGACAAAAAGGGTGCCGCAATTTCTCTAGACTGTCGTCAGGACTTCGCTCGAGCTGCAGAAACGAAAATATTTTCACTAGACTGTCATCGGGTCCTTGCTCTAGTGACAAGTTGTTCCTGAGTTCTCTTTTGAGCAACGAGGTAAGCCGGTAATTTTTTTTTAATCGCGATTTCAAAGTTTTTTATCCTGTCCATTCAACCGTAACCCTATCATATAAATACCAGAACTCCACGGGACGTAAATTCCAAGGTTGAAACATAGAGAGAACTTGAGAGCTTCATCTTTTCATCTTCCAATTCATTGAGAGACTTCAACCTTCATTAATTTAATTGTACTTGGAGGAAAAAACACAAGTTCCTGTTAATCTAAATACAAAACTCATTGAGGAACATAGAGTTCTNTTCATTGAGAGACTTCAACCTTCATTAATTTAATTGTACTTGGAGGAAAAAACACAAGTTCCTGTTAATCTAAATACAAAACTCATTGAGGAACATAGAGTTCTTCAAGAATCCACAAGAGATCCACAAATCCACAAAGTCAAGGGTTAGAGAATCCAGGAGGGCTTTGATATTGTAGTCAAGGAGTTTATGTAGGAGCACGCAATCCAGATAGGCTTTCAGAATCTCAGTTAGGAGTTGTTACAAGGCACACAATTCAGGAGTAGAGTGTTAACTTCAGTCAGGAGGTCAGAAAAGTCGTGTCATGTCTTGTCTGGTGGATTATAAGTTCGATCGTTTATAGTGGATTTGGACTGACAAAGCGCTTGGAGTTTTTACCCAATTGAGATTTCTCCGTGAACATTCTGCGTGATTTTTACTACTTTATTTACTATTTTCATATTCTGCGGTATTCAAATATAGGGTAATTGGATTGTATGCTTAACCATCTAAAGATAATTAATTAGTGACTTGTTGTGGTTAATTACAATTTTTAATTCCAGATTTACACCTATTCACCTCTCTCTAGGTGTAGTTTGGGTCGAATTGCGTAAATTTCAATTTTTAACCCCTATATCTCCCATCGTCTCATCTCTCAAGTCTCAAACCACTTAATGCTCTTGTTTTCAAAAACAATTACACCTTACTTTTTGATAACACAATAAAAATGTTTGACTTAGCATTGTTTATGATTACATAATAGACGTGTTTTGCACTTGTAAAGTACAATGTTTAATAACTTGTTTTTTTTTAGTTAAAGGAGGGTGGTACCTCCGAAAATTTATTAATATGCACTCACTTGTGGCTGAGGAATATCGTGGTTACATGAAAATAATGAGAGCAGTGAATGAAGAAATATTACTTCCCTTACAATGAAAATAAATAATAAAGAATAAAGCAGTAAACAAGGAAGTACTACTTCTTTTACAATAAGAACTAGTGTAAAAAAATACCAAAAATAAAATTTTAAATAGTAAATTTTTTGACAGTGTGTGGTTAAAAAATAAGAAAAAATTTAGATTTACGTATAAAATATTTTATTGTGTGAATGTGTGGTTAAAAATAAGTATGTAGAAAAAACTTTTTTAGATAATGATTGTCAAACAGGGGCTAGGTTATGTGCTCGCATATGTCAATTTAACAACCATTTGGATGGATTCTCCATTCAACAATGTGAGTTATCGGATTGCCATTATTTACATAAGAATAAATTTTTATGTGTAGGGGCAAATTAGTAATTTTATGTCATTTAGTAAAAAAGTTACTGCCCCTCCTTACTAATACTGTGTAACGTCTATAATCTGGCTAAAAATTGGATACAAAATGAGCATCAAACAAGCACTGAGTTGGATTGCAACATCTTTTCGGGTTTGCATACCATTATGGAGCTCATAATTACGAGTCTATTGGATGTGCTTTCCATAGTTCCACTTCTAAAGTACAAGGTTGAGTAACTTGTTCCTTTTTGATATTACATCTTGAGCTTCATTTCTAGTGCGAGG
This sequence comes from Fraxinus anomala, assembly GCA_903798345.1. Taxonomy (NCBI): domain Eukaryota; kingdom Viridiplantae; phylum Streptophyta; class Magnoliopsida; order Lamiales; family Oleaceae; genus Fraxinus; species Fraxinus anomala. Next base: position 4,438 of record CAIGRN010039012.1, read on the forward strand.
ATATTACTTATCATTAATTTTTCTTATAATTACATGAAGGGAAAAGGTACTCATTAGTGGACGAACGACTAAGTCCTTCAAAAATTAAGTCATGTCGCAGTCGCACAAGTCAATTTTAATGGTCATTTGGATTGTTTCCGTCAACAATTTGAAAAGGTGAGGACTAAAATAACAAGAATGGAAAAGACCGGGATGATTTCGAATATTTGACAAAGGTTGGGAACCTCCACGGAAATATTTACTATGGGAAATTTGAAAAACAAAGCGCGTATGTAGTTTGTTTGTACTCAGACAAATTGTGAAACATTCGTCACGCGCGTACACCTCAAGTCACCGTCAGACACCATACCATTTCGTTTTCCAAAGAGAGCCATTGACTCTGCAATTTGCCATCTACAAAATACAAATCTTCTCTTGCAATCTCCGTATATTTTTTTTCATTTCTTTTCGCTGATACATTTGATCTCGGACTCCATAGTCAAGCGCAGTCTTCATCAACTGCTTTTCCAAAAGTATTATATGTAGTGGATTAGGTACACCAAACTAATAAAAGCTATTAATATATGCTGAAATTTCGAAGCAGATTTGGTGGATTAGAAGGATATATTTTTGCCATCTGGAGGTAAAATAGGCTGAGGTTTGTTGTTCGTGATTTGGTAGTGTAAGGAAAATAGTTTGATGGGAAGTTATATAAAGGAGTTTCCGGAGGTGAAGTCGAAGAATTCGTCGGAGGAGGCGTTACAGAGGTGGAGGACGGCGTGCTGGCTGGTCAAAAATCGTAAACGAAGGTTCAGATTCACTGCTAACCTCTCCAAGCGTTTTGAAGTTCGCGAGATCCAAAAATCTAACCAGGTTATATTTATTATAATAACTGCCACAATATTATCTCCTTGTAAAGTTATTGACTCTAACAACAACAGTTTACAGATTAGTGAAACTGTGTGATTTGCCTGAAGATTTCTTTAAATTCAATCATGAATTTGACTAGGTTTTCGTTAAATCTAAAATCATGCAAGTATCAAGGATTGTTTCTATTTGCCTTTAAATTAAGGAAAGAGGAAAATCTATATTCATAGGAGCAGAGTGATATTGGTTCTACAGAAAACAATAGCTGGATCTTCACAGTTTTAGGCCTTCATTTGCAAATGATTGTACTTTTTAGACTTAGCTTAAAGATTAATCTGGAATGGTAATGGATTATTATGAAATCTGATATTCTCCGCCATTAGGAAGTATAATGGGGTGCCTAAGTGGCAATACTTATGGATAACAGAATTTTTTACTTGTATCCACCCACGTGTTCAAGGCTTGACATACAAAAGAGAAGTGGAGAAATTTTTTCTGAAACAGTTATGAATTTTTTTTTCCTACTAAAAAATCACCTATTTATGATGAATTTGTGAAAAATTAATTTCATGGAAAAGAAATCATGGATTAAATCGATCATTTTTATGTTCTATTTTAAACTGAATTACAATAGGCCATAGCATAATCTTGCCACATAGACACAAGGAATAATTCTGAAGTTATGGAATTTTGTGATGCAGTAATTCTGAATATTTTAAACTCGAATTTTTTTTTTTTTTTTTTTGGTTTTGAACTAAATCCACATTTTCGTCGAAAGTAGAGTTTGCTACTAGATACTTTTTCTTCTGATAATTTCTAGATCTTCGGAAAGTTGTTTTAACATCTACAATTTGGACAAATATTGTAGGAAAAGCTTAGAATTGCTCTATTAGTTTCACAAGCTGCTCTCAATTTTATTCAAGGTATGATTTTAACCATAAACTCAAACATGAAGCTTTCTGTACAGCACTTCACTTTATATTGATTTACTGTCGTATGTCTACAGGTATAAATTACACCGTGCCAGAGGCAGTCAAGAGTGCAGGTTTTGAAATATGTGCAGATGAGTTAGGATCCATTGTTGAAGGCCACAATTTGAGTAAGTTAAGAGTTCATGGGGGGGTTGAGGGTATTGCAGTCAAGCTCTCGACTTCACTTAACAATGGAATTAGTGTTTCCGAGGATTCACTTAACAAAAGAAGAGAGATTTTTGGAATCAATAAGTTTGCTGAGAGTCCAGCCAAGGGTTTTTGGCTTTTTGTGTGGGAAGCTCTTCAAGATACAACCCTCATGATACTTGCAGTGTGTGCCCTGGTGTCTTTGATTGTTGGCATCGCAACAGAAGGATGGCCAAAGGGCGCTCATGACGGACTCGGTATCGTTGCTAGTATCCTTCTTGTAGTATTTGTCACTGCCACGAGTGACTATAAGCAGTCCTTACAGTTCAAGGATTTAGACAAGGAGAAGAAAAAGATTACAGTTCAGGTTACTAGAAATGGGTACAGGCAAAAAATTTCGATATTTGACCTACTTCCTGGTGACATTGTTCATCTTGCTATTGGGGATCAGGTACCCACTGATGGAATCTTTGTTTCGGGTTTTTCTTTGTTAATAAATGAATCAAGTTTAACTGGAGAGAGTGAACCAGTTAATGTAACTGCCGAATATCCCTTTCTCCTATCCGGAACCAAAGTGCAGGATGGATCATGCAAAATGCTTGTTACTACTGTTGGGATGAGAACCCAATGGGGTAAATTGATGGCTACACTTAGTGAAGGTGGTGATGATGAGACCCCATTGCAGGTCAAACTGAATGGAGTAGCAACAATTATTGGAAAAATAGGTCTCTTTTTTGCTGTTGTCACCTTTGGTGTTCTGATGCAAGGGTTGTTCAGCCGCAAAATGATAGAAGGGTCCAACTGGAACTGGTCCGGAGATGATGCCCTGGAAATGCTGGAATACTTTGCTATTGCAGTTACAATTGTTGTGGTTGCTGTTCCTGAGGGTTTGCCTTTAGCTGTTACACTGAGTCTTGCATTTGCCATGAAGAAGATGATGAACGACAAGGCACTTGTTCGCCATTTGGCAGCCTGTGAGACTATGGGGTCTGCTACAACTATTTGTAGTGACAAGACTGGGACGCTAACAACTAATCGCATGACTGTTGTAAAAGCATGCATTTGTGGGAAAGTGAAAGAAGTTAGTAACTCAATGACAAGTTCTGTATTCTGCTCTGATTTTTCTGATTCTGTTGTGAGAATGCTGATGAAATCTATATTCACCAACACTGGGGGAGAGATAGTCACTAGTAAAGAAGATAAAATTGAAATTCTTGGTACACCCACTGAGGCTGCACTTTTGGATTTTGGCCTATTCCTGGGAGGAGATTTCCAAGCAGAGCGACAAGCATCAAAGCTTGTCAAAGTTGAGCCATTTAATTCTGTGAAGAAGCGCATGGGTGTAGTTCTGGAGCTTCCTGGAGGAGGTTTTCAGGCTCATTGTAAAGGTGGATCTGAAATTATTCTGTCTGCATGTAACAAGGTTCTGAACTCAAATGGTGAGGTAACTCCTCTAGATGAAACATCCATTAATATTCTGGAAGATACAATTGAACAATTTGCAAGTGAAGCTCTGCGAACTCTGTGCCTTGCTTACAAGGATATTGGAAGTGATTTTTCTGCTGAAAATCCTATTCCCTTTGAGGGTTATATTTTGATAGGAATTGTAGGTATTAAGGATCCACTTCGTCCTGGAGTCAAGGAGTCTGTTGCAATTTGTAAGTCAGCTGGTATTACAGTGCGGATGGTTACCGGAGATAACATAAACACGGCTAAGGCAATAGCTAGAGAATGTGGAATATTGACTGACGATGGTATTGCTATTGAAGGCCCAGAATTTCGTGTGAAGAGTGAAGAAGAATTGCATGAACTTATCCCGAAACTACAGGTACTCTATTTTGGAAATCGTTTACTGCCTCGAGTGCTCCTACTGCATGTTACTGAATTCTTAGTATTTTTGTCAGGAATTTGGCAATTATTTCATTGTAGAACATCTGTTAACTTGGTTAAACTTAATAATTTGGTATTTCCCCAAACTTTCACCCATCCAAAAGACTCACTTGGATAACTGTTAGTGCGATGTTCTCCACTCAATTTAACTCTAGGTTCACAGTTCTTTGTATGGGAAGATGTGGCATTTCTGCAGATAATAAGCGATTCTCTAATTGGCGATTGGTTCACCTATAAACTTATTTGGATTAGTTTTTTATCCAAATATAGTTGATTTATATCTCATACGGATTTACTTCTTTGGAAGGTAATGGCTCGTTCTTCACCGATGGATAAGCATACCCTTGTGAAACACTTGCGATCCACTTTTGAAGAGGTTGTTGCAGTGACTGGTGATGGCACAAATGATGCTCCTGCACTTCATGAGGCAGATATTGGACTTGCAATGGGCATTTCTGGAACTGAGGTGATGTTTGAATGCTATTTTATTCTTGTCCATTACATTCATCCTTGACTTTCTAGTTGCAACGAGATCTCTTGTATATTTTTCTGAAACTTATATGACTGCTTCACTGGGCCCTTCAATTGAAACATCCAGTGAAGAGCAGAATATTACTGGAAAACGAGTTCATATAATGTTCAATGTTCCTTTGCTTTTAACTATTTTCTTTGTTCAAGATGAGTTCTTTATTTTGGTGGGAAAGAATGATGTTTGCAGCATAATAAATAGTTGATAAGTCAGTGGACAACTTGATGAATTACCATAGGCATTGTAAAAACATTCAACCATCTTGAGCTTGGACAGGGAAAGAGTATTAAAAGTACATTTTAGAGCCTATTTTGACTCCACTAACATTGCAGCTTTACTATAATGATTGTATTTGTTTAGTTGTCTGTCCTTCTACTCTATGATATAATCCAATACTACTCTTTTGTTTTCGTAATGAGTTTTGTTCTGTGTTTCTGCCTGTTTAATTGGGCTTTGACATAAATGTATCTATAAGAAACCTTTATAAATTGAAGGTCACTGCTATAATTTCCGTTCAGAGATCTTATGTCAATTCTTGTATTTAGATCTCATTTTGTGGCTGATTTAACTTTGGCTTGTTCTAGCTCCTCAAGAAAGGCGTTTCCCTACTTTTTGGGTACACTCTAGCGTGGACACTTCACACTGAGAAGACATTTAGTTGTATTAGGATATGGGTTTGAGAGGTTATGAATAGATTTTTTTTTTTTTTCCTCTTCCTCTCCAGTTTTTAACATGATCATCATTGGCCACTGTCATTTGGAGCTTTTGATCGGTCCCCAGTATCTAACATTTGGTGGCTGAACTCTCTTTCTTTGTCTGTATTGGTGCTTACTTACTGGTTCATAATTTTCCAGGTGGCCAAAGAGAGTGCTGATGTTATAATTCTAGATGATAATTTCTCTACCATAGTTACCGTGGCAAAATGGGGGCGCTCAGTTTACGTGAATATTCAGAAATTTGTTCAGTTTCAGCTGACAGTTAATGTGGTTGCTCTTGTTGTCAACTTCTCTTCAGCCTGCTTGACAGGTAAACTCACCAATCTCCATGTCAGGTTTCTCTTATACAATATATTGACTACTATAATTTATGTTTTCATTAAGATTTCTGTTCAGCTGCGTTGACGTCTTTTCAGGCAATGCTCCACTTACGGCAGTTCAGCTTCTATGGGTCAACATGATCATGGATACTCTAGGTGCGCTTGCACTGGCCACTGAACCTCCCAATGATGACTTAATGAAGAGATCACCAGTTGGAAGGAAAGGAAACTTTATCAGCAATGTGATGTGGAGGAACATTTTGGCGCAATCTGTTTATCAATTTGTTGTCATATGGTATCTTCAAACGTCAGGAAAAACAGTCTTCAACCTTGATGGGCCTGATTCCGATTTGATTCTTAACACATTAATTTTCAACTCATTCGTCTTCTGTCAGGTATTCTCAAGGAACGATAAAAGTACTAACTTTATTTCGTTGGTTGTCCCCAAATTCTTGTCAGTTACAGTGAAATTGAACGTTAATTTCCATGAAATTAATTGGGTTCACAAGTATACAGCCAATCTCATAGTTGTAATAATATTACCTGACTTCAGATTTGCAAAATAAATTTTACTTCCAGAAAATTTTATTGATATGTGTTTCTTGCAGGTTTTCAACGAGATAAGCTCGAGGGATATGGACAAGATAAATGTTTTCGACGGCATACTGGAGAACTATATTTTTGTGGTTGTGCTGAGTTGCACAGCTCTATTCCAAATCATTATTGTTGAGTTCCTGGGTGCCTTTGCCAATACGCACCCTCTCACTTGGCAGCAATGGGCTGCGAGCATTCTGTTTGGATTTCTTGGCATGCCAGTTGCTGCGGCTGTTAAGATGATCCCAGTGGGATCAAGATGAAATCATATCCTATCTATTTATCTTCTAAGAATCCCGTTGGATCCAGCAGGAGGAGACGTTTTTCCCACATCTTCGAACTTTACTGCCATAGAATTGGAGACCTATAATGAAACAATTGCTAGAGAAGGTTGGGAGTTTGTATGCGTGTTGTGATATTTTGCCTTGTTTGGTGGGGATTAAAATCTGGTTTTTAGTAGATTTTGACAAAAGTTAGATGAATTGTGTGGTTGAAAAGTTGTAGGATCCATTATTAATTTTGACTTGAATTAAAACTTGAATTTTTATCAATACCAAACAGGGGCAAATGGTTTGAAGTATGTATACTCGATGGACTAGAAATTGTCTTTCCTTGTGTTTAGGAATCAGGACTGGTACTGTGTCCTGTAATTTTTTGGTACTGTTCAATTTATTTGTTCTCAATTATTTTTCCTCTTATTTTTAATCCCATCTTTAGTTTTTTCATTCATGTGAGTTTTGGTTATTAGGTGCTAGTTCCCTTTCTGCTTTAAGGGGATTGATTCAGATGTTTAATCTTGTTATGCAACTTCATGATATGCCCCCATGGATTGGCCATTTAGATGATAAGGGTGACTGTTTCTCTGTTCTTTCCGTTTGGAGGCAAAGTTCTTGGTTTAGTGCATGTTTGGCTCAGCTTAATTGTACAATTCATAAGATAAAAATGTATACAATGAATAAGATCCTTAAGTAACTCATCAATAATTAATTAAAGAAGATTTTAGTTATTGGGGCAAAAGTTTCAAATCTCAATGCATCCACCAATAAAACTTCTTTTAAAGTAAAAATCGCTATTAGGGCTCAAATTGCTCGTCGTTTGGTGTTGAACCCAACACCCAAATTGGATAGAATTTCTCATAAAAAGTTGAGGCTTCATTGTTCCAAGAGAGAAGGTAGTTTTACATCAAATGTGATGAATTTTTATAATAAAACCGAAAAGAAAAACATAGAACTTTCAAAAAGATTTTTGAACTCGTGACATTTCACATACCAATTGAACAACACACTACAACCAATATATGATAATATTTTAGAATAAATATACATATATTTCTGCTCCCGAGTACATCGGGCTTGAGGCCACCTTTTGAGCCTCACTTCACGGTTGGCCCTGGGTAGACCGAGTAACTTTGTTCTTACGAATTGGTGGAAGAACTTTTGGACATTAAAATCACTATTTTTATTTGCGAACTTGTAATGTCGGCAAGTAGGGGATGAAAACTCTCGTGCACCCGCCCATGCACTATTTTTCTACCCTCTTGCAAAACAGTTTTGGAAACCCACTACTTACTGTAAAGTCATGGGCATAGCCAACCCGTCGAAGTAGGGGGGTCCCAGAGTTGAAGGGGTGGGGGTCCACGGGGGTTCCCCCGAAATTTTTTTTGAAACATTATTTGTTAAAATGGGGGAAATTGGTATTTTGTGACGGAGAAAGGAAACAAAAAAAGGAAACAAATGAACATAAATTAGTGCTTTAAACATGATATTTGTCCCATGTCTGACGATGAGTGAAAAGTTTATCTTGACTCGAGTAGGAGTGATGACTTCTAAATAAAGACAATGCCTGAAAATTATTTTCTATCCACGTGTATATTATTAGAATCACATCAAATCCCAAACCGCCTTAATTCCGGCCACCAAACCAACATCTGAGCAAGATTGGAGAAGAACCGCGTCAAATTCATTTAGAAGAGGATTGCTTTCACACATCTTCAAATCAAGAACTCTCAAGGTCATTCAATAAATCAGATCCTTACTAGTTGATTAGTGTGTGTGTGAGAGAGAGAGAAGGGGGGGGGGGGGAGGGGGGGAGGGAGAGAGAGAGAGAGAGAGAGAGAGAGAGAGAGAGAGAGAGAGAGAGTTTAACTCACCACCAATTACTAGAATAGAATCAAGGTCGACAAAAGAGAAAAACCAACATTCTTTTTCTTCACCCTGCAAACTATAGCCAAAAAAGGATTTCCACATGATTGTGAATCTTCCCTAATAGCATATCAATGAGCTCCAAATGAAATTTGAGAATTGTAATTAAAATTGTCCTCACTGCATCAGTTCCACAACAACGCTTCATTTCTACCAGAAAAAAGGCATAACATTATTCCAATAGAGTGTGTGGATCATACTGCTTCAGAGTTACCAACCCGACTAAGCAAAGTGAAGGATTTGGGGGAATAGATAGCATGGAACATGTATCAGGTGAGCATGGAAGAATGAACAGTGAGTCTAGCCCAGACGGACTCTGCAGCTGGGATTTTGATTCCCCCTACACATTCTCGCTGCTTCAGGTATGCAATGAAATCTTGAAACTGGAAAATGCGTAAAAATATATAATCATTTCAATATAAGTCTCAAATCATTATTAAAGACACCCATGTAATGTTGATTACATCAATCTGCAAGATTAGTCCATATAACTCGCATGAAAATAATGCTTTCTACTTTCAGCGGTAGCTCACATGAATCGTGATGACATTTTCTCACACGAACTAATTGTACTTTATTTTCTACAGGTACTGGCGTACTGCTCTAGAGCATGGTCAATAAGAAAAAAAGAGAGCTAGTTTCTGGACCTAATGTTGTTTTCTACACAGAAAGATGGATTTGGTTCCTAGATTTTAAAAATAAAATGGACAAGAGTAGATTAGACGTGAACAAATATGTCCGACTCAAGCACTCTTTGGTGCTTGCTCAATCAAACTTACACCCTTGTGATCGCCTTGAGAGGAAGGAAGCAGCCAGCAGATTTCTCTCTGACACGACAGATACAAACACAGTCAGAATAGCTAGTTCAACTTGGTTGGAACTTGGGAGTGTAAAATTATTTGAGCAGGTAGGTGATAGACACTACCAAGTTACAACATCTATTAATGACACAGAACATTTAGGATAACATTTCCAATAATTTTATGCCAGGTGCAAAAGAATATTCTGATTTTATTGAATCACTCTATCCCTATGATTTCTATGAAGGGGATGAAGATTAGAAAACCAACTAGTCATGTGAGCTACTTATTCATGAATGAATGAAGTGTTATAGTGCCTTAGTGCTCCCGAAAATTGGGAGACGTAGTTCAAAGGTCTGAAATGACTAGATTGGTTCATCAAGGGAGAACTACACTATGGAAGTCATTTACATACTTCAGAGATTGGTGGAGAAGTACCACAAAAAACAGCAATAGCATATAATTTTTATGGGCTTAGAAAAAGCCTATGATAGAGACAGAGTGCTCATGGAAGTGTTACTATTGATCATTTAGGTCGTGTATATACTTGTACAACATCTCCTATTCATAGATTTTTGCCTGCCTTTATACAATAAGTTACAAAATTATCTACTTTTGAAACAGGAATTAAAGTGGGCGCTTTAGTTGACATTATGCACAAAGCGAAAAAATCAGGCACGCTCAATAAATCTTTAAGCCCCTTATCGCCACGGGGGAAAATCGAACTATTTGGAAGAGCTAGAGTTGGTAAAACGGTACTCATTATGGAATTGATTAACAATAGTGCCAAAGCCCATGGGAGCATATCCGTATTTGGTAACAATAGTGCCAAAGCCCATGGGAGCATATCCGTATTTGGTAGAGTACTTGTGAAGGAGATCATCTTTATATGGAAATGAAAGAATCTAGAGCGATTAATGAAGAAAATATTGCAGAATAAAAAGTTCCTCTAGTTTATGGTCACATGAATGAACTGCTTGGAGTTTTTATGAGAGTTGGTTTGATTGCCGTAACTATGGAGGAATATTTTCGAGATGTTAAAGAATAAGATGTACATCTATTTATTGACAATATTTTTCATTTCGTCCACGCAGGAATCGAAGTATCGATCTTATTGGGTAGAATGCCTTCCACTGTTGGTTATCAACCTACCCTGTGTACCAAAATGGGTACTTTACAAGAAAAAATTACTAGTAATCAAAATACTCAAATTTTTACTAAAAATATGATTCTATAAATGAATCTGCCAAACTCCCCAAAAAATATTATTGTTGTGTAAAATAGCACAATTGCATGTTTGAATAGTAGATAATTTCTTATTTTCTTGTATCTAGGTTTTGCGTGTGAAGTTACAAGACAAGATGAGGTCTCTTCATATCTAATAATTGCATGTGACATAATTTTGACTTAAGAGATCTGAAGGGGATAAAATATAAGTCAAACTTTAGAAAGATTACTTTGGAATCTAAATCTTTTAGGTTAAATAGAACTATAAAGGAAAATATAGCATGTCCTAGGATACACCTGCTAGTGGAGTCACTACAAATGATCACGTTGTATGTTGTACCAAGAGATTCCTTTGGGAATTTAAGTTTGATCATTAATAAGAAAGGAAGACTTCAAGATTATGTCTTGCATTAGTACTAGAGCGGGGGTTCCCCCCATTTTCAACAGGTCCTGTAGATGTGCAGGTTGAGTATGCCCACACATGTCCAGTCCATAAAATGACTTCTGACTTCAACATAACTATAAATGTGAATTAATGTATCCATTCCAATTAACGGCAAATAGAGAAAAACTAAGTTGAAGTAAGATGCATGAAGCTTCAAAATCCGAATGTAAAAGATTTGATTATTGTGATTTTTTCTTTATATCCAACATACACCCCTTCAATATATTTTCTACTAGTTTGTAAAGTAGTACAGCAACCATTCCCCTTCTCCCAAGAGAAAAAGGAGGAAAAAAATACAGATACGCACATATACACAGACCCAATATAAGTACATCATAATTAATGAAATGTCGTATATGACGAAATATTTATTATGACTATATATTATGAATGAAGAAAGAGTTTCATATTCTTCCTCAGTGGTTTCAAACAGAAAACACCAAATCCTGTGCATAAAAGCAGGCAATAATTCCATAAGTGCCTAAAATACTATAGTATTTCCGCATCCTGCGAGGGCAATTTTCATAAAGTTACAATTACTATCAGTTAATGAGAGCAAAAACCAAGTAGATAAAATTTTATAGCCAATCACCCAATTAAGATATTGACCGGTCTATTTCATTCAAGGAAGAAGGGGATTCACAAGCAGGAAAAGATCAATAAACGAAAGGCCAATGAGCAAAAGCTACTCATCAATTGCTTGTGAAATGCGAATGAGCAGTGGAATCTTATACTAGATCATAAAGCACATAATTCCTAGTCGCATCATGAGAGAACTACAAGTCAGGTGCTTAACACCAGTTGAAAATGATGAGAATAGATAAAACAATACCAAAGAATAAAGAAGCTTAAAGAAGATGAAATGGTATTGCTGAGAACTGATTCATTATTGTACAGTCCTTGATACACATATATACAGAAGTTTTGAGTGATCAACAAGCAAAGAAATATAATAAATTATGTACTTCAAGTGTGAGGATAAAACAGTTGCATCAAACAAGGGCTGGACCACAGGTGCAAATTAGCAGCAATAACACCCCATGTGATTCTTCAGTCATCACGTTTAACAGCAAGGTGGAGTGTTGATGGCTCTTCTTAACATTTCCCCTAAAGCTGAAGTTTATTATCTAACTCCAAGCTTGTCTCTTAAGAAGATGAATCTGATTTGTGAGAGAGGTTTGGTCAAGCGGTTGTTCAGATGATGGAATGTATTGAATATTCAACTTTCCTTCAATCACTTTGTCCCTGATAAAATGTATATCCAGTTCAATGTGCTTGGTTCTGGCATGGTAAACCATATTTGAAGCTAGAGCATTTGCACCAAGATTATCACACCAAAGTACTGGAGGTGAAACACAGACTAATTTGATCTCCTTAAGCAGTGATTCAATCCAAGTCAGTT
>CAIGRN010039015.1:0-15918 GCA_903798345.1 Fraxinus anomala
TCAGTCATAGTAGTAGGAAATTCACTAGTTATAGCTTTTGAGACTTTTTGTTGAACTAATACCCCTTTCATTTTTTGCTGCTAAATGGGAAAATTCAATTTTTCATTAAAAACTCCAAGTTCAAACGTTGTAGTTGTCATTTAAAGTTTTTAATCAACACAAAAATGGTATTTGAAGTCATAGTTTAACATAAAAGCAAAAAACAGATGTTTCAAAACCAATTGAATATCACACAAACCTCAGTGTAACACAAAAATAGAAAAGAAATATCTCTCAAATCAACAGCCAATAAAACAGTGAAAAAAATGACATGAAAAATTAACAGTGAATATAACCAGAATAATAATCTCAGTGAGAACAAAAATCAACAGAGAAATTATACCAATTAATAATCACAGTAATTCACCAATTTCAGCTACAGTATATTAAACAAATTAATATTAAAACATTCCTCCAATTTCTGATGTTAGAATTCATCAGAATTCCGTGAGGTTCTCGACCCCAAGTCAAGACACAATTCGTAATCACCAGAAAATAAGAAGAATTAACAAGGAAAAACAAGGGGGAATTCTCAATATTGAAGATCAAATAACAGGATAATAAAAGGAGTAAGGAATTGTCACCTTCGAATCAGCACCAAGAAATTTTTTTAGGGATTCTACAGGATCACCAGCTCGAAGCCCAATCTCCAAGCCCAGTTCACCAAGAACCAATTTCCCTCAAGAAATCACAAACAACCAAGATTAGTAAAAAAAATAGAAATCTAGGTTTCACTGTAGAAGGGGATATGTGAAGAAAAGGTTGTGAAATTAATTTCCACACTCGGCACCACCAATTGAAGAACCAGAGAGCCACCATAAAGGCTCTAATACCACTTGTAGAGCCAAAATACCAACAGAAGCATATTTACAAAATCACGAAGAACATTCAATAAACAAAGAACACCAATGGATCGATTATTATATATAGGGCTCAGAACACAGCATTGTACCCTTCTATACAATAATGAAACAGCCACAAAACCTAAACCCTAAGATGAATGAACATACCGCAGCTACTACAATAGCACGAGATCAACACACTGGTCTCTTCTCTCAAAACCTAGAAGCGAATAATCATCCAGACTTCAAACACTTAGATTTTACCTAAAAATTAGAAGTTTTAGGAACTACACATAGTAGAGAGAGCCAACAGAAAACAGAGAAGACGAATAGAGAAAACCTAAAAGCTTCTCACACAAACAGAATGAAAATCCACCCAAAGAGTGACAATTCAACCGGTATATATACAAATCTCCATCGTCGCAGATCCAGTCGTTAATCTAACGGTCCAGAGCATCACACGTGGCATCTACCTTGGGCTCGGGTTTGGGCTTGAGTGAAATATTGGGTTATCGGGCAATGGCCAACTAAGGCATTTGGCAAGTGGGCTTAGCCCAAGTTTCATCAGAGCCTAAAAGGATTTAATGCAATTTACAAGAATGGCATTACAATCCATTAATTTCCTTAATATCTCCTACAACCCAAGCAAATATCTATGAATTTTTGTATGAAGTGGGTGTTTTATATCAAAAGCTTCTTCAAAGCTTGTAAAGAGATATTTAATATGCTTAAAGCTTCTTCTTTTGCTCCTTTTTGTNTTTTGTTTATAAAATCTTTTTTAATTTCGTAAATGATTTTGTAAAGAGTTTTCATGCTTCATGCTGAGTATATGATAAGAGCATGTCTTAACTCCAAGTTTAAAGTTTAAAACTGTTTTTAAAACCAAGTCCTGAGTGACCCCTCAGAAGCGTAAAGGCCCAGTGGAGAGGCTAGGAGACGCATAGTAGGGAGAAAGGGACCTCTGTTTTAAGAATTCTTGTTAAGGGAGTGCCAGTGGTGTCCTTGCAAGAATGGAGTTAGGCCAAAGTTCATATATCTCAGATGGCATACTTTTATTTTGAAATAGGTCAAAATTCGTGTCATAATTTCCTTCTAAAAGGAGGTTAAATCAAAATAGGAAACAAAATAATTTATCTCTAGTATAAACGATTGCATAGACCAAGCTTTGAACCTACATGTGATGGATTTGCCTTAGTCTCGATCGTATAGGGTTCACCCTGGCTATCAAAAAGGTTCACCCTCTTTCTTCGTTTCTCACTTCGAGCTCTAAATTCCTCTTTCGGTCAACTCGATTCCCTTCCTATGTGCAACTTTAATTCTTCATCTTGGAATCTTTAGATTTTAGTCTTTATCCTCCAAAATCATCCTTAATTGATTCGATGCAAGTTTCATAAGTTTGAAATTATGTTTTCTAACTTTTCGAATCTAGTTTTTAATTCCCAAAATTTGTGAATTTCCTCTATTTGCTATATTAATTCTTTATATTGATTAAATACAACCCAGTTAAACTTTTAACTACTGTGAATGAACTCCATTTAAGCTCCAAATTGCCTTTCCTCACATCAAATGCATTCAAGTTGGGAATTTTTATACATTTCACATATTTACACCTAATTAGGTAGATATTCGCTCAACTAACCATAATTAATCAAGTTTAAAACCACATATACGTGTATAATCGATTTGTATTGCTATTTTTCTCCGTTTCTACTATATTTCTATTCAAAGTAAATTTTGTCAAATGACAATGTTGCTTAATCCTACTTAGTTATTTACTATTGCACACATGGTTAATTTCCTCTTTTGTTCAACCATTTTTTTTTTTCTCTTGCCATTATCATATCATATATCAAAGTACAAATCTAAAAATTTTCGCGAAAATATTTATTCCTTTTAAGTGATTCAAAAATTTATCCATCACCCCCAGATCGAGAAATACTTTCTATTTTTTTAGTTTAATTGTTTTCCATATGGAAGGATGACATCAGTTAATTTTCTACCATTAAATTTGAACATAAAGTTGGACAAGAGGTTGAATTGGAAAAGAAACTAAAATTAAATCTTAAAAAATAACTTGAAACAACATGTCTCCTTCCTTGGTTCATCTAGGAGTTTTATTTTTGGGTCAAACCACCATGAGAGTGGAGTATTTATTCATTGAAAATAAAACCAGATACAAACTGACATTTGACCTGACTTCCGGTCAAGGATATGGACTACAGAAAATTAAACTAAGGAGTAAAAGAGTAAAAGAGTTAAATTTTATATCTTATTTGTCCTAGTCATACTACTCGTTGTCCCGTGACGTTTGGAATATTTTATTAGTTCATCTGAGGACTATTCATGCTCCAAGCATCCAGCTTCTCTATTATGATGGTTTGAGTGCCATTGTTGAATGCATGCAAATGAGCATTCTCATAAATACCCAGGGTAGGATAAACCCTAGATGTAATGCATGTCTTTCCTCCAGCACCAAAGCTTTCCACTACTGAATGATCAATCTGCGAAAAGGGAGCCCTTTTTAACAAAAAATCCTCAGCAAGAAAGAAACAGTAGTGTAAACAGTTAAACAGAATGTTTTTAAACATACCAGACTCCTAAGAGAAAGCTTCTTGTCTGTTAGGTCTACATCAACAAATCCTGCAAATGAGGGCTTGTACAATCCTTCCTTTAAGGACGAACTGTAGAAAAGATAACGAAAAATAAAGTTAGAGAAACTGCAAGAACGAACTCAAAATGAGTACTTTCATTCCAAAAGAAATTAAGATTCAATATTTTTTTGTCGTCGTTTTCCATTCATCATGCTTCGAATATTCAATGGATGAATGGTAGAGATATACTTTTACCAAATCTACATTGCAACTACTAATTTTTTTGCTACTAGCAAAGCTTCTAGAACTTAACAATCGGAGTTGCTGTTTGTGTGGAATACTAATTTTACCCTTTGTTTTTTTGAACGTGTAAATAAATAAACAAACCTTGATGCATCAGAGCACATGAGAACGACATGCTTGGAATTAGCTTTGAAAATTCTAAAGAAGACAGGAGTGTATTCTTTTAGATCTTGTGAAGCCAATGTCAAGAGCCCAAATGGTCCAACCCCACCTTGAACAGTAGAACCCTTTTGGCTACAAAGCTTTTGTGCATCATGTTCATCCCAACTGGAATCATATTTTTCTGCCTTGTCCAAGCAATGGAAAGAGAAGGTTACTTCAACATCAGCCTGTAATCATATGCAATCCACGAAAACTATGTTTCATTAATTTTAGTTCATAATATTAGAGTGAAATATGACTATATCTAATTGAAACATTTGGGAGGCAACGTACTTGTGCAGCTGTTATTCCTTTAACTTCGACATGCTCTCCCTTCTTGAGCTTTTTTTCGCGCAACACTACCTTTTCCCTTCTTAGAGTTTCTAATTCTTCGATAGGCCATTGTAGCAATTGTCTTCCATTAGGATCAATCAAAATTGTACGTGGTATTGTCTGAAAAAATCCATAAAATAAAAAATAAAAGATTTTAACGCAAAGAATCAGAAATTAATTCCATATGAAAAAATAAAAAATATTAATGCAAAGAAACAGGAATTCCATGTTTATTTCATTAAATCAACATATTACGAGAATAGTGATGCTTAAAAGTTCTAGACACTGGAGTATAAGTTCGTTTCCAACATTAACATGCTAACTACAAAAATATACTTTCAACGACAAAAGTTTTTGCCCTGAAATCTTTTCCAATGACCCTTTTTTCATCGAAACAACCCAAAAATGACTTTTTATGTCAACTTTTGTTGTCAAAAGTGAAATTTCTAGCGGAGTAATAGCCTACCTGAATTCCAGCCCAACCCTTTCTCACATCGTCGTGGACAGTGTCCGACTCATTAGCCCAGGCCCACATGATCCTTCGTTTCTTGATAGGGTCGAAGAATGATTTCGAGGCATAAAAATTACCATAGTCATACCTTAATCCCCTCAAACCATCAACCATGTTCTTATCAGGAATATACCTATCCTTCTGAGGGAAATATGTACCAAGTGTATAGTAATCATATCTAGTGCCTTCAAGGCTAACCTTCAAAACATGCTTAATAGTATTTCCCTCCATCAAAGAGGTATCCAAGCCATTTGTACCATGCAATGATACTGGAAAAAAATCAGGGCATTCCCAATTTCCAGTATTGGCAGAAGAATGCAATGGATGTTTGGCCTTAACCCAATTCAAGAAATCCCTGCTCCTGTACAAATAAACAATTCCTCTATGCTTTCTCCTACTTCCCACCAATATTTTCCAGCGCCCATCCCGGCCCAACCAAGCAGTTGTTGGGTCACGGAATGCAGTCGTGTTCATAGACTCGTCCGCAACTATTAATGGGTTGTTGTCTGGCTTGATCCACTTCCGGAGGTATGGATCAGAATAGTCTGCTGGAACTGCATAGTTCTGTACCTCTGTGATATTTTCATCTACAACTCCAGTGTACAGAATAATAGGTTTGTTACCTGGGAGGACAGTGGCTGATCCAGACCAACAGCCATATTTATCAAATATCTTTGATGGGAAAATTGCAGGCTCTAATTTTTTCCATTTAATCAAGTCTTTTGATACCGAATGACCCCAAACAATATTGCCCCACACAGCACCTTCCGGGTTGTACTGGTAGAAGAGATGATAGAATCCGTTGTAATATATAGGCCCTGTTAACATTATGGTTAAGTATTAATTGGCACTATTTTACACCAATGTTAAAAGAAAAAACTGAAGTGCATTGCTTACCATTTGGATCTGACGTTGTAGCATCCCAAAGGGTACATGCAGAGAGAGAGAGAAATGAATTCATCAGTAAAAATAAGTTAATATAGTATGACTGTTTGTAAAGGAACAAAAAGTGTTTAACCATGTTACAAAAATTGACTAAATTTGATGGCGATAGCCAGAATACATAAACAAATCCAAATATATACTCTGCCGTGTCTTCAAGCACAATTTAATCAATCGAATTCACTATTTATATGCAGCCATGAATGCTAATAAAGAATAAGACACACGAAGTGCAGTTATTTAACCTTTTATTGCACTGAATGGGTAAATTTTATGTATATTTTAATTTTTGTATTAGTAAAACATGCAACCTAGAGTAGGTAATGCAGATATGTATACTAAAGAAGGTAAGTACCGTTGATCCAATTCTTCTCCAACTGAAAATGGAAGCCGGTTCTGTATACTTGCTTCACGTTTACTGCAGACAAGGATTGTAAACTCGTGTACACTTCATGGGATGCTTCAACACCATAGTAGATAGCAAAACAAAACAACAAAAATTCTAGCAAAACCCAAGGGAACATTTTAGCCAACTCCATTGGGCTTTGGATGCAGTGGAGAAGAGACAAACAAACAAAAGTATTTAGTTATGTAACTGAGAGAAGAAGGTTTGAGTATTTATAGTAAAACCTTAGTGGGGGTGGGTTTGCAAAATCTAGTTGCATGGTACAACTCAATGGAAAACACTCATCCCTCCATACTACAACTTGTTGGAGGAATTAATATTTGTTATTAATAATTTGAAACTATGAAGATAAGTGATCTTTCCTTGGACTATTCTCTAGTGAAAACTTGAGAGGTAGGATGGGTACACAATCGGAATTGGAAAGATGTAGAGGCATAATAGAGCTGCATGCCCTACCCCAATTTATTTCATCTAACTTATACTTTTGAATTGTAATATTTCGAGAACTATATATATATATATGAGCACAAGTGCTCATCCTATGTTAAGTATCGGTGACGTGTACAAATGTGTTGGTGAATTTTAAATTTAATTCAAATGTTGAAGCCACTATAAGTTTATCCATCAATGAATATATATGACACGTCATCGGGGGGTGTGTGTGTGTGTGTATTATGTATATGTATGGCATCGCCGCAATGTTACAAATGTTGATTGCTGACGAAATTTTTCGTGTAAGTGATAATCGATTATTTTTTGTAACTACGATCAATATATTCACTTTTTGTATATGAGAAAGTTGTGTTTCATATTTTAGTAATATTTTTATTTTGTATAACCAGTAGAGGAGGCTCTGGAACTTGATGACCTTAGACAAAATCGACCGGGGACCTTTTGAGAATAAAAATTAAAAAGTTAAGGCAGCGAATGATCATTTTCCGTCATGGTTCTGGTGGACATTTTTTTATCTTGTAAATCAAACAAAATTATCACCATCATTCAATCAGTGGAGTCAATAGCAATGTCATCGATAATATTGTCGGCAATCAATGACAATCTTTCAGTTGTTTATTGTCGATGGAAAATTTTCATCCATCAGTGATCGTCGGCAATTGCCATTTCAAGAAGAAAAAAAGGCCAACAAAATGTCCAAGGAATGACAACCACATGGTGTGAGTGGGTTCTGATTATCTTACTTTTAGGATATTTATTCTTATTCAAGATAGTTATAGCCTTATAGGAGTCGTAGGAGGTATGTTAAATGAAAGCGAAAGAAGAAGAAGAAGGTATTTAGTATTTCTATGAAGGAGATCAAGGCGAGCTTATTCCAGTTTGTTAGATATGTATCCGTATTAGTTAATTGTTATGTAGTGCTAGAGTAATGTACTCTTTTTCTCATAAACAATTTTATGAACCGTCTATTTATAATTTGATTCGGTTAAAAGTAATACAATAAATATGATGAAAAACAAGTGTACAACTTGGCTCTTGCATTTTATAATGGCTTTCCTCCTTGGATTTTTCGAAATATTTGGGATGAAGTTATGATCTTTGCAGATTACATTGATGTGAAGGTTTGTAATGTTTATTGGCTCGCATCAATGCTAGTGATAACACGTCCTCTTTAGACTCTATAGCGGATTTTCCTCTTAAATCCTTAGGTTTGATTTATTTAGACAGTTATGATTATCCTTCTTTTTGATTTTCCAAGTAATTGTAATCACGATTTTCCTCCGTCATAAGTGAAGATTTCATTAATAAAGGATATGGAGGTGATGTCCTCCTTTCTTAAATTAAAAAAAAAAAAAAATAGAAGGGGGCTTGTTCGAATTCAGAAGCAGTCAGTTATCTTAACAATATTGACAACTTATAACTACATATTTTACAAAAGTAGTGCCTATAAACACTTAAGAAAGGCCTACAAACACATCATAATATTAACAAAATTGAAAAATTATCAAGAACATTGTCGAACCACTTGATGTAGAAGATTAAGCTGTTAAATAGAAATATATGCATATCATTTAATCACCGATTTCAACAAAAACATCATATTTATTATATAACCTATTTATTCTGTCACTATTTTTGTCAATTTCACTATTATTATTATTATTATTATTATTATTATTATTATTATTATTATTATTATTATTTGGTTTTGTTTTGTTTTGTTAGTGGGGTTCATACACCAAAATTAACAAAATAAGAAAAGTAAGCTCAATTAAGTGGCAGTGACCTTTTTGGTTTATTTAGAATAATGGCGTGATGGAACTTGTCACAAAAAGTTGAATTTCTATTTTCTCCAAAATCATGGGGAAATTATAGCCACTAATTTTCACATTGTTTTTTCATTTGCATGTTTCACAAAGACAACCAATAAGTATCCACCATTAATGATAAATTAATGAAACAAAATCATAATATTGAAAATTGTAATGGATCAAATCTCAATTAGTCAATTTCATGATGAGAAATAATAGCATGAATCAAAAAATTGAAAGCGTATAAAGAAAACACAATTTACATGTGCTCACTTTTAATACAAGACCTACACCTACTTGTCATTGAAGAGTTGAAGAAATATACAATTTTTTTTTTCTAAACTCACGTGTTATCTGTCACTATTTTTGTCAATTTCAATATTATTATTATTATTATTATTATTATTATTATTATTATTATTATTATTATTATTATTATTATTTGGTTTTGTTTTGTTTTGCTAGTGGGGTTCATACACCAAAATTAACAAAATAAGAAAACTAAGCTCAATTAAGTGGCAATGACCTTTTTGGTTTATTTAGAATAATGGCGTGATGGAACTTATCACAAAAAGTTGAATTTCTATTTTCTCCAAAATCATGGGGAAATTATAGCCACTAATTTTCACATTGTTTTTTCATTTGCATGTTTCAAAAAGACAACCAATAACTATCCACCATTAATGATAAATTAATGAAACGAAATCATAATTTTGAAAATTATAATGGATCAAATCTCAATTAGTCAATTTCATGATGAGAAATAATAGCATGAATCAAAAAATTGAAAGCATGTAAAGAAAACACAATTTACATGTGTTCACTTTTAATACAAGACCTA
Source organism: Fraxinus anomala (assembly GCA_903798345.1). NCBI lineage: Eukaryota > Viridiplantae > Streptophyta > Magnoliopsida > Lamiales > Oleaceae > Fraxinus > Fraxinus anomala. The sequence goes on from CAIGRN010039015.1 coordinate 9,214, forward strand.
CACCTACTTGTCATTGAAGAGTGAAGAAATATACAATTTTTTTTTTTCTAAACTCACGTGTTTCTTTTTTCTCTATCAAGAATAGGCTTGCCATATCTTTTCTATGTAGTGGAAATTTTGTGGCGACCTATACATATGTAAACCGTCAAATATACTTTATAAACATTAAATTTTACCTCAAGAGCTACTACCACAAATCTCCCGTCAATGGTCCACAATCAAAGAAAAATGTGAACACTATAATTAAGCTTTACATATTTAATAAATGTATTTGTTTCAAAATCAAGTTCGTGATTTCATAACTCTAATTATCTAATGTACCACGTTTCACAAGAAAGTAGGGAGTAGTCTTTAATACCCCTTTCCACAAATTTCTTCAATTGAATACTTCCACTTGTTTGATGACAATCATGAAATTATGCACCTAACATTAGCCAAGGGAACATCAAGATATGCCACACGGTCCAAAACAAGAAGTGCCGAACCTTGATTCTTGACATCAAAACTTTCGTCTTCCACTTGTTAAAACTCCCTTTCAAAACAATCCCAAAACTGAACATTCTTGAAAAAGCATGAAAAAAAGAAGGGATCAATGTTTACACTTTCTAATGTTAGTTTTGTATGGCTCATATAGTCTTCATTCCCACATTACCTAGAATTGATATTCATGTTAGTTTATTTTTCTTTTCCAACCAAAAAATGAAGCAAAAAAAGATCCTCTATGATAAGATTAAGATTTATGGCCCCACCACACTTCCAAAAACATTTATATGCTTTACATTTTGATGAACATGTTTTATCAATACCCATCTAGGTAGGTAAATGTCTAGTACCCACTATGTGAGTGCAAATGTTCAAATTCAAAGAATTTCATGATAAATGATTTTACAATATCGCAAGTAATTATACCATTTAATTGTACTTAATATTTCTTGACCTTAGGTACATAACTTTAAATGTATATAGAAGGTTCATTAACATGATTGACCTGACTCTCTTATTAGATCAATTATTATAAGCCTACTAAAATGAACACACACTTTCACATAGGAAGAAATACTTAGGAACATGTGTTTCTAGATATAAGTTTTTGGGTGTTAAAATATGTGAGAGGACTCGAACATGTTGATCCAGCAAAAGTATGTTGATTCTTAATTCCAAAAGGTTGAACTAAGAATTTTTTTTCTAGGTGAATATTTAATGTAACTATAAACAAAAACGCACATACAAAAATAGTTTATATATGTAGTAGACTTAAAATTTGTTGAAAGTAAGATTAGTTTATGTAATCTTATATATTTTGAGAGTTTAGTCTTTTGTCTTCCGTGAAAATTTGAAAACTATTAATTAGATTAGGTGGTCCAGAATCGATTAGATGGGGCCTAATTATTGAAGGTTGGATAATATATATCCGAACATGTCCCTGGCTTGGAAATGTTCTTGACTCAGTTGCAATTATTTGAAAAGTTTTGGACTTAATTATATTTGCAATTAAAGTCTAGGGAATACATACACAATTATACCAAATTAAGGCCTAATTTGATTGTACTAGGACAAGACTTTTGTGCATTATAAAGGCACGCATGGGGGTCTATTTGTACCATAGAAAAACGTGTCAAAACGATTTTTTGGTGACAAAAATTAGAAAATGGTTCTTGATTTTTTTGGTCTGTCTTTCTAGAATTTGATTTTTAATTTAATTAAATGAAGGTCAATACACGTCGATATAGTCTTGATTTTGAAAAATACCATCAAACCTTAAAGGTTTGAAGTTTCAAGTTCTTGAAATCAAAAAGCTGAAAACCCGTGATCTAGAAAGCTAGATGTTCTTGATTCAAATCCAATTCAAATTTTGATTATCGAATTTAAGTAAATTTCAAATCTTTATTTCTTTATTATAACATACCAAAAAACCTCTAGTAACAATCTTAAATAAAATTTTGATTTTTTGTTTAATTCTTTTTTCGCAGTCTAACTTTAGCTAGAATGAATTTTGACACCGATCAAACCTATGATACTAACAATCAATTTGACTTTGTGTTTCATTTTGTATTGTATCTCATATCACAGATTCAATATACATTTGTATCTTGGAAATGTAGGCTAATTTAATGGATAAAGGTTGTTTTCCTTGGGGGCAATCTTTCACTTGGAGTGGTTCAATGAGTTGATTTGGTCAGAGCATACTTTTTATAATAAGGTTGTTTGCATATTTGAGCTTTATTTATCACAATGGACTAGGATTGGAATAGGAAATGTTATTGAAAATATCTCTGAATTGCTATTTAGGTTATATATAAGTACAATTTTCGTTGTACTTGATATTGATATTAAGTTAATAGGCCATCAAGTTAAAACTTGGTCTCCAATGAGTTTTTCATACAACATAAAATTGCTTCCTAGCTAGCATTTATTTTTCAAATAAAAAAATCATATCTAAATCTGAAATAAAAAAATATAAATGATGCAATCCTAAAAGTCTACTTGAGGCATAGAAATATTTAATTTAATTAGGATTTTTTTTTTTTCTTTCATTTCCAATTTACGTAATTATAGTTTATTTCATTAGAGATTTTGTTACCTTATTAAAACTTATTTACATTATTAATCTGCTTTAGCCTATAAAGGGGTAGTTCCTGTATTATCGTACACTTCAACATTGAATAAAACTAGAAGATATTCTCCCTCAATTCCCTTATTTCTCTTTCTCTCCTCTTGATTGTTTTCGTCAATCTTTTTTTGTTGTTGTGTGCGCTACATAAATTTTGACATTAGAGCTAGACACTCTCCTAGAACGACTCTCTTTGTGTGCGCTTTATGGTGCACAATGGTAATTGCAAAAACTTTCCAAACTGCACAAACCCATCAATCGTCCAAAGTCCAAACCCATTCACAAAACAAACCATCCGCCATAAAACACCATCATAAATTAAAAACCCAAAGGCAATAGCTGCCAAAAAGAAATCTTTCAACAAGGAACCCTACCAAATAACACTGAGACAAACCCAAAAGACCATGTGAATGCTTACACAAATTGAAGTGGAATCCAATTGGCCAAGATTACACTTAAAAAGACAAACGGCTAAAGATGCTAAGGTGCCTATCAGGGACGACGGGGTAAGTGGAACGATTTAAAAAAACTAAAGTCACACTTCAAGAGAAGAATTAACACATTCCACATACTATGACATCCATTCCTTTCAAAACGTATGAATTTCCCATCTCGTTTCCTCAAAGAATTTAGAAGCACAAGTTCAAGAAACAGTTTGAGAACTTTCTCGAAATTTTTAGGAAACTACATGTAGAGCTCTCAAAAGTTGGGCCTATTTTTTAGCATAAAGAAACTGTAAACTATTGTGTTGGGTATTATACCATGGATTACGAAATTCCCGTTCCAACAAAAGGCATAAAGCAACGTTTAAAAAATGTTTAAAAGTACTCTGTATAAATGCTGAATAATAACATTTGATACAACAAAAGGTGTTGAAATTTGCTCAAAATATGCCACCAAAACAATACAATTCAGCTGCCAAAATCACGGATGATCACAGCTCCTCAACATCTTCTCGGCTAAAGTTAGGGACCAGCGGAACTCCTAGAATAAATGCAAATGAATTAGCTGTAATTATGTTAGAATATTTGTACCTTCCTTGTTAGGATTTGATTTTCTTATTTACACGATTTTGTACATTGCTATATAAAGATATACTCTGCTGTAATGTAAAGATAAGATACGAAAATACACTGAAACAATTTTTCCCTGCTCTGTTCTCAATCTTTCTCCTTAAATTACAATTTCTGTTATAGTATCAGAGCCAGTAAAATGGCAGAACTAGAAACCATTAGCCTCAACCCCAAAGACCTTTCTAGCCATTATTTTCTCAATTCCAATGATGGTCGTGGCACACTACTCACAAATCATCTTTTGACTGCCGATTTACCATTCTTGAGCTCGCACCATTCACAGATCTTTGCGTATCAAGAAGAAACTAGGATTCATCGATGGAACTCTTCCCCAACCATCTGATTCCAGTACCTTGTTAGAACCATGGCTTCAATGCAATGACATGGTTGTAACTTGGCTACAAAATGCTATGTCCTTGGAAATCAAGAATAGTGTTGTGTACGTTGAAACTGCTCCCACTCTTTGGCTTGAGTTAGAACAACGTTTTGCACAAAACAATGGTCATCGGCTCTAGTGTTGAAACAATCTGTCAATGCTCTCTCTTAAAGAGACGACTCAGTTATCCTTTATTTTTCAGAATTGAAGAGCTTGCTTGATGAACCGGTGAATTTTGAAACCATACCACCCTGTACATGTGGTGCAATGCAAATTGTCATTGCCAACCAGCAATGTTACAGGATGATGAAGTTTCTCATGGGACTTAATGATTCTTTCACTAACATCAAGGCCCAAATTATTTTACTTAAACCACCACCAAGTTTAAGTGAAGTATATGCCCTTGTCAGCAAGAAGAAAAGCGTAAACAGCTTTCCAACCCTTCCATCCTTTCTGATTCCCTTGCCTTTGCGCAACCAAAAACCATTTTACCTACAAGAAAGATCCCACCAAATAGTCTGGTTTTCCAAAAAGAGACAAACCTTTTTGCACTCATTGCAAAAATTCAGGCCATTCTTTGGAAAAATGTTTTAAAGCCAATCCTAATTTGGAAAAAGGTATCTGCACTCATTGTAATGTTGCTGGACACACTGTTGACAGGTGCTACAAACTACATGGATACCTACGAGGTCACAAGCTTCACAATCGGACTAAGCTCACAAATTCGTTTGCTAACAAAATTAGCATTTCTGACCACGAACAGATCACTAATGGTCCAAAGCATGTTTTAACTCGAGCAATATCACAATCTACTTATTTTACTGCAATCTCAGACCCAAACACCTTCAACTAATCAAGTATCTACTCATCCATCATCTTCAGCCATATCTGGTATTCCCTTATGTCTCTCGACTTTTAATTCATCTTCTTTATCTTCAAAAATTCCATGGATTACAGACACGGTGAAACAGATCACATGATCTGCTACACCACCCTTTACACCTTAAAACCAACAAAAATTTCTTTCTATGTTAAATTACCAAATGGTAACCAAGCACAGGTCACTCATCGGGGCACAGTTCAGTTCACTCCTACCATTATTCTGAAAAATGTTCTATGCATTCCTTCATTTACTTTTAATTTTCTTTCAGCCAGAAAGCTAACTATGGACATCTATTGTTGTTTCCTTTTTTTCACCAATGAGTGTTTTGTGCAGGACTTTTCCTCGTGGAGCACGATTGGGAAGGGTGAAGCTTACAATGGCTTATACCATTTACAATTGACACCAGTACTTGCTCAAGCCCTTGCTGCTACCTCCTCTTATTTACCTTTCCATTTTAATTCCATTTCTAGCCCTCGTTCTGAGCATAAATTATAACATTGAAGAATGGGACACCCCTCTTATTCCCGCCTTTTATTGTTACAAAAAGACTTATCAAATAAGAAATTCATGAATGAAATTTCTCCATGTGATAATTGTCATTTATCAAAGTAGCACCGTTTATCTTTTCCCATTAGTCAAACTTGAGCACAACAACCTGTTGATATAATCCACTGTGACATATGGGGACGTTGTTCTCATATGGCCTATAGTGGATCAAATGCTTTCTTACAATCGTTGATGACTTCACAAGATCAACATGGATTTATTTAATGAAAAACAAATCACAAACTCAACCATTCCTTCAATCCTTTTGCTATCTTGTAGAAACACAATTTCAAAAAAAAAAAAAAAAGTCGAAACCATTCGATCAGACAATGGTGTGGAATTTGCCATGACAAATTTCTATACGGAAAAAAGGTATAATCCATCAGAAAATTTGAGTTGAAAGTCCCCAACAAAATGGGATTGTAGAACGCAAACACCAACACATATTGAACATTTCTCGAGCATTACGTTTTCAATCTAGCATTCCCATTTCCTGTTGGAACGATTATGTTAGGACTGCCACCTATCTAATTAACTGAACCCCTTCTCCCAATCTCCAAAATCAAACACTATACCAACTTTTATTCAAAGTAAAACCATCATATAGCCACCTAAAAATCTTTGGCTGCCTATGCTATGCCTCCACTTGACAACTCATCGTCACAAGTTTGACCCCCGTGCCAGAAAATGCATCTTTCTTGGGTACCTCTTTGGAGTAAAAGGTTATAAATTATTGGATTTACAATCCAAATCTATTTTTAACTCTTGTAATGTCATTTTCGATGAACAAGTTTTCCCATATAAGACTGATATTGCTCTCGGCCTCAACATTACACCTCCAATAGATATTATATCATCAACTCACCAACTAGAAATCAACTTTCTCAGCTTAGACTCTATTCTTTCACAAGATATTCCTTCACCAATTCATCAACCAGAAATCATTCCTCGCAGTTTAGACTCTATTCCTCCACCAGATATCACTTACCCACCTTAGTCACCCCTTCCTCAATTACCTATATCCACCTCTACCTCTTCTCACATTTTCCAAACACACCAAACAGCTCCTGGACAATCTAAAAGACCCAAGAAACAACCCCTTACCTGCAGGATTACTACTGTCAACAAGCTGGTGGCTCTTCCCCTTCACTGATATGCTTCCGCGAAAAAGGTACTTCACATATTAGTCATCCATATCCCTTATCATCTGTCATTT
>CAIGRN010039021.1:0-12906 GCA_903798345.1 Fraxinus anomala
AATTCAATTAAATAATAAATATTACCATTAATATGCATTGATTATATATATATATATATATAAAGTGTTTATGTCCCAAGTTGATTGGACCTAGGGCATAACACTTACAGGTTTCATGTTTGAAGTTCATATAATATAAAAAAGCGATTGAATTCTTCTTCATCTTCTCTTTGAAAACTTAGTTTCTTGCATACTTGCATTGCATAATTTTCAAAGTTCGTTCCTGTGCTGTAATCCTGAAATAAAGTACATGAGCTTCTCAATATTGAATTGTTCTCTCCTTAGTGTTCGGGGTTGTCTTCATTAGTTCACGATGTAGACAACATATTAGGGTTTCATTGTATCATGGAGGCATTTTTACTAAACTTGTATACATAATCGGAGTGGGACAAATGTCGTTTTATGGAAAGCTCAAACACATGCCTTGGAGTCAAGTTTCTTCTTATTAGAATGGATTTATCTCCAACTTCATCTACTTCTTGCCTTGAACATTGCAAATATTGCACCAACCTGTATACATATTCTTATAACAACTTAAAATTTTAAATCAAGTGATTCGAGAACTCAAATAAATGCAACAAGATGAACATTTTCACTGTCCAAATCTTGAAGTCCTTTACATACACCATGTGCCGTGTAGGTATAGTCAACTTTGAGTCTGGGGACCCCCCTCACCCCACTTCCTTTTGGCTTAGAAGCCGAAAAGTCATTTGTAAAGTGTATCTCTGTCAGGCAAAACACAATGAACTTGTAGTTGATGAAATGATGGTGATGAAGACTTTTATGCACAAAGTAAATAACCAAAAGACATAACGTTTCGTTCCAGGGTTGGTCAGTAAATCGAAGTATTAAGTATACAAAGCAAATGGAACCCCAAAGTTGGAAGAATTTTTATGCTAAAACGATTTCCACATCACTTTTCTCAGTACTCATAAAGCACTAGCCAGAAAGATTCATGCACGCAGTATATATTAATTGTCATCCCATGAGGTTTTTAGAGGCATTTTCCTAATGTCAGGGGCAACCACATCATGTCATCGCATATAAACAACTAGTCAATAATGATAAAGGGTGGAACTATACCACTGGAGTTTGCAACACGACGGTCATAAAATGGAATTTTAAACCGTTACATCAATGCCCACTCATGCTTATTCAATTACACACTGATCTCATGTCAATATATGCCGTGTGAACGTGGTTTGGCCAAATTTCTAAACAATGTTAGACAGTGGCAGAACTAGAAATTTCATTAGGGGGAACGAGAAAATGTTAAGAGTGATGTCTATATATGATAAGTATTGCGCTTATCAATATGTATCTATTAAAAACTTATAAAAAATTCTGTATTAACTTTGAATAAGGCTAGAGCTTGTTTAAACCCCATTTTTTTTTTTTGTCAAAAATGTATTTTGAAATAATGATTTGATGGAGAATGCATGGTTAAAAAATAAGGAAAAATTTTGAGTTTGCGTATAACATTATTTTATTGAAAAATGAGTAATTGAAAGATAAGAAAGAGAAAAATATATTTTGAAAATAATAAGAATCAAATAAGGGCTAAATTTGTAGCGGGAAGGTTGGGCCCATGTCCCTCCGAGGTCAAAGCACATGCAATAATGCATTGAGCTTGAAACCTGGACTATATGACTTTTAGTCACTCCGTTGGTCAAGATTCAAGTCTGGGATTGGAGAACCAGAGATTTAGTGGTTTACTGCAGTAATTTCATGCATTTCTGTTGCATCACAGTATGGAAGTTTATATTGTCACTGGAATTCCGGTAAATGTTTGTTATGTTTAGCTGCAAATAGTCAACATTGCAATTTAGGAATCTTGGTACGCTTTCGTCTCACTACAATTTTAGACATGACATAAAAAATTGTAATAAAGTTAAGTGGATGTTTGACACATTTATATCAAACTTCTGGTGGTGGGAGATAGCATATCTAAACTCGCAATTTTTCATCTCTTATATATAGTTTTGTGAGGTATTTCCTTTTAGACGTGCATGCTTGATACAAGCCTGATGTAGAGAAGTTAAATGCTGCTCAATTTGTGGTTGCATTAGCTTGGAACTTGGAAGTGATAATTTGAGTAACATCGTGATTCATCAACTAAAGTCTGAGACCTCGAAATTTATATTTACAATCCATTGTTAAAGTCGTGTTTTTTGGCACTGAAAATAAATGGTCATATAACGTGTATATTTATTGAACTGTCATGTACTTGTTAATTCATTCTAGCAACTTTATGCCCTTGTTTGGGCTCCATTTTAATGTGTTTTTTTGGGAGAATGTATTTTGGAATGCATATCACACTAGTCACCAAATATGTAATATGTGGAAGACTAATGACCAGAGGAAATAGTTGAAGCCAACTGGGTTTGTCATGGGAAAGTGTATTATTTGTACATCTATTCAATTATATTGGTTAATACTAAAAATCGAAGAATCCAATTTAACCATACTCACGAGTGCCCATGTATCTAGTCAAGAAAAGAACATGTAGTGGAATACTTTATGCCGCTGTTTAGTACAGCTAAAAATTTGATTTAAAATATTGGTTAAAGTCAATAATTAATTTTAACTATACATTTAATGAGACTCACTACATTTCAATCACATAATCTACCAACTTTATCAAAATATACTAAAAATCTAATTTTCCATCTAAACCGAACTAGGGCACATTTCTATATTGAGGGTTTGAAGCTGACCCACATCGAGTAATTCGACTTACTTTTTAACTCTACATATTTCCCTTGGCACAATGAAGGGGGTGTTGACTCCGTTGAGTTTCTAGATTTTTTGAAATTAAACAGTTTCACTAACACAATGATTGAATGGCTTTGTGCTTAGAATTATTGCACTACAAAAGAATTTCAGTGGCCAAATCAATAATATAATTAGCAGTTCTACAGTAGATATACTATTTCGTGGTCAATCTCTTTTCAAGTTCAAATGTCAAATCTCACAAGTAAAATAATTTTTTTGAGCATGTTAAATATATTAATATTAATAATGCTAGATTATATTGTAATTTGTCTTGTTTTATTAAGGGCTTTATAGTCTATCTTTTATTAATTAGTTTACAATCTGGAGTTTACACCGTGTATATTGTCATCCTTGCAGCATTTATAAAATAATATGAACTTCGTCTTTTTAACATAAGATAAGAAAAATTTTGTTCCTGCGTCGAATAAATTAGGCTTCTTTACAAATAGAAGAGAAGGGGTGAATACATTGCATAAAATTTAACCAATTTAGAAGATCAGAAACAAAACACTAAAAGAAATTAGTTTCATATCTCGTATAACTTTATCATATTTCTCGTCATTGTGCGACATGTGAAGTATTTTGCTCGTTCATTGTCACTTTCATAACTTAATACTAACAATTCTTAGTTGAGCGCAGCAATAGCTCCGTCCTTAGGCTAATTCCTAAGTAGGGAACCAAAGACAATCGCTTTCAATGCTTTATCCTAGTTTGCTTCTTGAGGCTAGATGCACGCTATAGGGCTCGATGAGTGGCCTTTGTTCGTGCTTCTATCGAGTGATGCACCGATCCTACTCTTTTGATCCTTAGGAATGCATCCTTTAAGCTAGTTTCTGATTCAATCAATTCAAACAAGTTAAGAACCTAGCAACCTACTCAAAAGGTTACCATTATTCCCAAATCAAATTAATGCAACTTTCAAATCCAAAAACTTATTTGGCAAAATTCCCCAAGCGTACGAGATTGTTGACACATAATAATGTAGTGAGTTAAAAGTATCGTTCCACGAGAAATAATGTTTAATTATGGCTTACTAGTTCTTATCAAATTCAACAAGTGTTGTAACAAAAAAGGGACTATTTTTTTTTTTTTGTTTATACTGATTTTAAACTACAAAAGCAATAAAAGTTGTTTTATCAAATATGTGATGAATGTATTGGATTTTTGAATTCCCTATTAGTGCTATTTTCAATTATCGACCTATAAAAATATTATTATATTCTAATGTTAATGACCATCGATAATCTGATTTTATTCAATATCCTTTTCCAAAATATATTAAACTTAAGTTTAATTCGACTTGATCCTATTTCTAATCCAAATTCATATGAAAGCATGCATTAATTCACAAGATTTATCCCAAAAGATTGCACAAGCCATAACTATTCATAATACATATTGTTTGTGTGTTAAATATGCAGTGTTCTACCTATTATGAGTCTCCCAAAACTACAAATAGGCAACAAATTATCAAATTAGTGGCTCAAAAATTAAATAACACAATACGGATGCATAAATAATCAAAAACCCAAGAAATTACTAAATTAACGAGTCATGAATTAAATTTAACAACTAATAATGTTTATCATCCATCCAATACAAAGGAAAAATCTAACCTAACATTTTTGTAATTAAATTACACAAGAAAAATTGGAAAAACATCACCCAAAATTACGAAGATAGAAGAAAGAGGAAAGATCTATGTTTTTGACTTGAATCTTGATATCAATCTTCAATTCCTTGTATGATTCTCCATGATTTGATATATATACTTGTTTTTCGCCTCCAAAAATATGTAGAATATGTGTAGAATTAGGCCCAATTGAGGTTCCCCAAATTCTGGTTGAGTTTTGATATTTAAATGATACTAAAAAAATTGCATTTAATTGTTACCAAAACAAAAATAAGAAAAATCAGAATTTTTTTTTAACCCTTTTTACACTTAGGCACGCACCTAGGCTTGTGAGGTGCCCTTTTTTTTTTTGTTGAAGCGTTCACCTCGCCTGCAGGTAAGAGCGCGCGCTTTAGTCTATCTGATGGGTAATTTTTAATATTTTTATCATAACTTTCTTTTCTAATATTAGATTAAGGTGATTCAAATTGCGTTGAAAAACTAACTCAAAATGCTACAATTCTTTTAGAAATATCATATTTCCAATTTGAATGTTACCATGCTGAAAAGGGTCTCAATCTGAGGTTGAAAGTTTAGAGCATAACCTTTTCGACTGGAATTTGATGTGTGATAATATTTTGACTATATTTCATCCATTTGACATGTTTCTTCATCCAATTGACCCATAATACTCCCGAATCTTCATCGTAAGGTCCATCACAACCTTTGAATATTTTCACTTTAGTTTACGAACTTTGAATATCTTACCATTGAACCCATTTTCACATTTTTCTCCAATTTTTCATTAAATTATGAGTTTTACCTCTTAAACACAATACATAATAACTTAGGTAATATTTCATCAAAAGAATTACCAAATTTCATTATTTAAAACCCCAACTAAGTATATAAAATAAACTTATCACAAACAATAATGGCATATAAATTCTCTTTTCTTCAATTCTTTACCGAAGTATGAGTAAGTAAGTGAGGGGTGGTTGAAGAGGAGAGTGCCTTTTCCATAGAAGTTGAGTACAAGATAGGAGGAAAGGCATTATTTAGGAGATCCCTAAAAGGGTTTTCCAAGGGACCATGCTATTCCCTGAAGCATACTAATATCTGATCGTAAAATTTCACCAGCGTACTAGATCGTTGACAAATAATAATGTAGTGAGTTAAAGTATCGTCCTATGAAGAATTACGTTTGATTGTAGTATACTAGTGTTTACTAGATTCGACCAATGGTAACAAAATAAAGTGGTTGTTGATATTTTTCACTAAGTTAAACTATGACTGCAATAAACTATGGTATTTTTTTTTTTTTTCCCAATATGTGACGAATGCATTGGATGTCTGACTCCACCAATTAACTTCTAGTTCCGGCTGTCGACTTGTGTTGATCAATGTAATTAATGAGTTTGTAACGATCGATAAGCCAATTTTATTCAATACTCTTTTTCAAAATATATTAAACATATGTTTAACCCGACCCGATCATATTCCTAATCCGAATTCATATGAAAAGCATACATTTAATTTCAAGATTATTACAATCAATCACACACGTCATAAATATTATTTCTAATACTTATTGTCCATGTATTTCATATACAGTGTTCTACCAATTGTGAATTTTTCAACATTACAAAAAAATAACTAATTGTCTTAGTGGTGCGCAAGCATTAAAACAATAAAAGATTAATGAATATGGAATCACAACACAATAATTAATTGAAAAACACATAATCTAGAATTAAAAAGTAAATGTTTTTGTCATCCATCCAATACAATAGAGAATTAGCCTAGCATACTTCTATGAAAATTACACAAAATAATAAAGAGGACATCACCTTAATCAAGAATTAAAGTAGAGAACTTGAAATCTTTAACTTCTTCATGTAAATCCGATCCCAAGCTATGTGAATCTTCAACTTTTATGTAAAATACTCTCTTTTTGTGCTCAAACTACGCTAGAATAAATGTTCCCTACATACTTGACGGCCGGCTTAGGGTTTATAGAGAATGCCAATCTTTAATTTCCATACAGAGTTTCAATTACAAAACGAAAACAGAATCTTCGCCTACAAAACTAAACTATTCGACCACATAGTGCTTTTGGGTGCGACCGCATAGAATACTCAATTGAGCTTCTATAAATCAAAATGGTTGATCGCATGGAATACTCAATCTGGTCCCTGAACTCTTTCACAATTCTTTTTGACCTCTTTTTCACATGCCTTGTCTTCCTTACTTGTTTAATTGACTCCTAGCACTTTCACATTTTCATTTCGATATCTGCCACACTTTTTTGATTATTTCCATTTTAGTTCCCAATCTTCATATTAGCTTCAATTACTCCCTTTTCCCCTCGTTTTCTTGAATTCCACCAACATCATCAATGTACTCCTACAAAACACAATTTACAACGAATTAAGCCATATTTCTATACAATTCATCAATAAGTATTCTAGTTTAGTGGTCCAAGTGTACAAAATACACTTATCTTGTGCATTGAGACTATCTTTCGTTTTTTTAACCTGATTTCTTGTATTTTTTAATTTAGGATATTATCTCGTAGTATTTTATGTTGTAGAGTTTTTTCAAAAGTAATAGAATACTGGATAAGAAGAATTGAACAATATTATACAAAAAATGAATTTTAAAATTTTAAAATCATGTCATGTACTGTATATAAAACACAGAGATAAAATATTTTGACAAATATAGTGCACAGCACAAACAACTTGTTTGTTCGTAGGGAAATCAGAGTTTAACATTGTTTTCATCCCAAGACATAACTTGTAACCATACACTTTATATTGTTCCAAGTTGACCCCTAAAAATATAGCCATTCTATCTCTAATACCCGAGCATCGTTTAGCAATCAAGAAATCTAAGCAAGGCGGCCAACTAACACACACATGCCTATATGATTCTTTTGGCTTCTATGCATAAAAGTCGGGTTAATTTCATTTTGGTCACTAAACTTTCAATTAAATCTCAATTGGCTCACCAAATTTTAGTTTTCCTCAAATCAAATCACTGAGTTTGAGTTTTCTTTCAATATTTCTCACTCTATTAGCTCCTAATACTAAATTTAAAATCACAATCCTAGGTGAAAGTTAAAAAAACCGATAATAATCTAACGTGTCTAACATTTTTAGGTAAGCATGCCACCAAATCTTGTCGTTGATGTAACATTTAAAAATAAATCACGTTTAAAATTTGACAATAATTAATGAGCATACTTCATTTTTGTTCATTCAATTTCAAGATTTTGCATCCACAACATGATTAGGTGGCATCTTTACCTAGAAGTAAGATCTAACAGAGAATTTGAGATGTTAAGTTTAGTAAAAATAGTAATAGAAAGGCTAGTATTGAAAGTAAAATAAAAGTCAATGGTTTGATTGCGATTGAAGCTAAGTTATCTAATTGAGATTTCACATAAAATTCAATGACTAAAATTGATATTAACCCTTAAAAATCCCTCGTCTCTAATGGACATTTTAACTAAGATTTAACATATGATTTGAATGATTTTACACGAGTAAAATGGATATGAAAATTAGTTGATTAGTTTTACTATAATTCATAGGAATCTAACAAGTGGCTTGTGATTGATAGATGATATGACTTATAATGGGACTAATAATGAATATGCTACTAGCTTAAACTTACCTTTGAGTGCCGAAAGATAAAACCAAGCTAGTGGTTAGAATTATGTCTACATCTTGTATCTGAAGTAGGATATCTAAGTTTGACAAGTATGTGGAGTTTCACCATAAATGTGTATTCATGTATGTGGTTATCAAAACTTGACTCATCGTGTGAAGTTTCATTTGAAATACGTAGGTATCGTTCACTCACGTAAAGTTCGTAATAGAGTCAAATCATGATTGATGTAAAGTTTCATCATCATTATGTCAAATCTTGACACCGGTAAATGTTTACCACAAGAGATTATCATTCAAATCATGACTCGTGTGAAATTTCAGGTATGGCAAATATTTCAATATCATTCTATCAATGCTCTAAGATTCGTGATTTGAGTTATTGATATTGCTGGAAAATGAAAGTTGAAATAAAATGATAGAAGAAAAAATTGGTTAAGGGCCTAGGAGTTGAAGATAAGGTAAAGATAGCACTATAGTCAGTTTCATAGGACAAATTTACTTCTAAGAGGAAAAAGAAACAAGTCTTGTACCTAAATAATAGGCTTTTGAGCTGCCTGATCAATCAAAATGTGATAGAGGTCAACTTAAATTTCGCTTTTTGCTTTATTTTTTTAGTTGGTTAGGTTTGCCATCATGAAATTACAAGCAAGCAAAACATTAAACTCAGTGTTCTAAAAAGTGAAAAGCGTGAAGGCCAAGTTTTGACCCAGGCGTTAAAAAGTGTTTTCTTATTTTAAGCTTATTTTAAAATTTTAAATTAATTTAAAAATTATGTAATAATTAAAGGGAAAAAAGTGTTGAAAGACGTAAAAAGCGATAAAAAGATGTAGAAAAAGAGCGCGCTAGGCGCACCTAGGTGAAAAAATGAAAAAGCACAAAAAGGTGAGAAGCGAGGCGTTTTGCTCGTGCTTCGCGCCTAGCACATTACTCCCTTTTTTTGGAAAAAGATTAAATATACCTTAATTTTAAATTATAATATTTACCCTGTTTGAAATAAAATTTTAGTGAATTTAATTTCACTCAGTTCAAATCAAAGCAAGAATGAAGAAATAGAAGAAATCAAAAGATGACGATGTTCATGAAGCTCCATAGTTACCAAATAGGAAAAAGCCCCGCAAGTACAGAAAATGTTTGACAAATTTCTACCTACGGCGACGTGGTGAAATGTGATTTGCTTGTTTTGTTTTCATTTTTTCTATCTTCCAATGATTGCATGCCAAGTGTTGTCCATAAACATTTTTTGTCAAATTTGTATGTACTTATAGCATGATTGTACCAAATATATGTATTGCTTCATTGAATTTTTATTTTTTCATTTTTATTTTTATTTTTATTTTATTTTATTGTGATTTGTATAGGGTTTTGTGACTTTCTTCATCTTCATGGTTGCAAAATCGACTGATGGATATGTTAATGAAGGTCCATATCTACCAAACATACGAGTTGCTTCAAGTTTATAAGGTTTGTTGGATTTTTTGATACTCAATAAATCTAGGCGATAACGATAAAACGATGTTGGATATTTTATCGACACCAAAGTGACGGCTCAACTCGGAAATAATTAATACACCTTTGGAGGGCCTAAGTTTTAGTTGGGTTGGTAGTTTGGTTAATGTATGGATGTAGTTATTGTTAGTCCACTAACTTGGCCTATTATGAGTGAGCCTTGGCCCAACACTAAACATAATGCCTATATACACATAGCCGTGTGTTTTTCTTCATTGTTGTGCATGAGTGTGGAGAGAAAAGAGATTGAAAGATGCAGCTGAGAGAGGAGTGAAAGGCCAGCCGGTATTGGGGTGAATTGAGAAAAGATTCAACCATTGTTTTCTTCTTTTCCTTCCTCCAATTGTAGCTTACAAATACCACCACCAAGTGTCTCCTTTGTAGGGGTAAAACTGAGGCAATCAAAGTTGTTAAGGATTGTTGGGTCGAGCCGGTTGATTGGTTGATTTTCCAAGCCCGATATCAAAGATTTCTCGAAGATTTCCGTGACAAGGTTTGGACACATTCGAATTCGATGAAGTCTGGTTAAAAATTGGGTGTAGAGTTTTTAGGTTTTGTGCAATTTTGGGGAGTTGAGTCTGGGATTTATGTTTTGTCTTTGGGCTATTGGTTGCATAGTTTTAAGGTACTTTTTAATAGATTTGTTAGTTGGTACGGTGAACTTTGACAAGTTATTTTTGAGGAAAATTTTCAACCTCTTAACAAATTGTAGGGCTGTCATTGTGTTGAATGGGCAAACTTTTTACTATTGATAATTTGATTGTTTAGTCTAATCGATAAAATATTTTTGACTGTTAGACCTTAAACGTCCATTCAAATTGCAGGCCATTGAGTGTGATCGAGTAAGCTTCAAGAGTTTTTTTAAGTCGAACCATAACATACCTCAAGCAAGCATGGACTAGGGTAGGGCATGATCCAACAATTAAGTTCTAACTAATTGTTTTTGTTCACCTTGTTGCTTCATGTATCTTTTTCTTTTGTGGAAGTTGTTTGTATATTTATTGATAATATATAAGTCAAAAATGAAAGATTATATTGGAATATCAAATCATTGTACATTATAAATATAAATGTATCAGTGTTGTAAAATATTAGATAATTGTTATGATTATTTAGACTTATTGGGGTAGCTAGAAAATAGTCCTTGAAGTTTGTATTTTGATCCATTTGTAACTCTAATTTAAACCCTACAAATATGGGTAAGACTCAGAATGAAATACACACAAGAGCATTGATTCTCTTTATTCGTTTCCCCTTTTTCTCTAATTTATAACACGCACCGCACGGTAATTTTAATCCAATAATTAATTTTTTTTCCTAGAAAAGTAAATCGATAAATCAAGTATCTCTAAAAGTGTTAAAGATACTTTAAGAACCTTACCTATACAAACTTTGAGCTGGTGTCGCCTCAATAGAAAGTTGGAGTTTCTCAAAGTTTATAAATAGGAGAAGTGCAAGGCCATAAGAGTGCTGAACGAAATTGTATGGAACTTGGAACACTTGATACTCGTGTGTGTGATTTCACTAGTATCATCACAAGGAATAATAGATTCAAAACTTTCATGCTACTTAGGATCTCGTCGATTACTTTGTGAGATTTATACTAAGGTTGATTCAAATCAAAAGATACTCGTATTCTATGCATAAGTTTCGTTAAACTTGAGTTTGTACTCATTTTATATTTGAACAAGTGGAAGATCGTTGGATATTGTTTAAATTAATAATGAGTAATGATTATAGAAGTGATGAAAGTGATCAACCATGAGAAAAACATGCAAAACAAAATGAGAACAAAGAAAGACGGAGGCCAAAAAATGGCATGGGCGATCGCCCAACCTTGAGTTTGAATTATAGAGACTAAAACTATGAACTAGGTGATCGTTCGATTATGTACTGGACGATCACCTAGTGCAATTTTTGTTACTGTTGGATTTTGAATTTTTGTGTCATTTTGAAGGGTTTCACACCTGGCTTATTTTTGCACATTTTCGTGCATGGAGGTTGTATTATTGATGGTTTTCATGTTGGAAAACATATCTTTAACATCAAATTCATTCAATCAACTTCCAAATCAAAGATCAAATCAAGTTTTATATATTGTTCTTCAAAGTTCCTCTTCCAAATTTTGTTTGCTTGATTCAAACTTAGATTAAGGTTTGTTTACTCCTACAAACTATTTACATTTAAACCTTCAAGCACTTACCCCGATGGCCAAAAAATATCGTCTGAGGATATCAATTTATAATCGTGTTCAAACATTCCATTTTGATGATTTCTTGTTGCTGGTTTTTTTTTTTTTTTGTTCTTCATCAATTTTGTCCAACAGTTCAGGTACCTAAAAATAATAAAAGTAGTGAAAGAAAAAGATCTCAATATAAGTTTTGTCACTCTGAAAAATAGGTAGAATCGGAAAGAAGTTGGCCAAAAATAAAAAGGAGCCCTATAGGCATAAGTTAAATTTTGTAGAAAAATATGAAAGCATTTGGACTTGAAATTCTAACGTTTGATCCCCGTAGGATGCATTGAAAATCCCTGAGGGGTTAAATTGGATGTTAAATTCTCCCACCCTTGAAGATGGAAAAACTGGTCCTAAAGTATCGTATTTAAGTCAATTGGAGAATTATTAAGTGTGTAATTGCAGGTCATCATGCAGACTACAATTAACCTGGGATAGCTGAATAACCTTCTATGAAGACAATGCTACTTGGATCTACATCAAGACAACAACACGAACATATTTCACCAGAATTTTTTTTTATCAAAATTTTAGAGAGTGATGAATTGAAGATATGGCACACAGGATATAGATGAATTAAGGATTTTAATTGGTTGCAGTCAGTGGAAGTAACTTTACCTTACTTTTTTTTTTTTTTTTTTTTTTTTTTTTGGTTTTTTTTTTCTTTGTTTTTTTCCTAACAATTTTTTANGAATTTTTTTTTATCAAAATTTTAGAGAGTGATGAATTGAAGATATGGCACACAGGATATAGATGAATTAAGGATTTTAATTGGTTGCAGTCAGTGGAAGTAACTTTACCTTACTTTTTTTTTTTTTTTTTTCCTTCGTCTAGGTTTTGTTTTACTTAGTTTTTTTCCTAACAATGTTTTAATAATGCAACAATTTGTTACTCCAAGATTTGACATTAACTGTAATATTTTTCGTTCTTCATTAATCTTTCCAATTGATTTTTGCTAAACAAATTTTTTAACAAGATAGTTGTTGTGTAAATAGCCCCAAGGGGGGAGTCTGGTAAAATATTAGATAATTGTGATGATTATTTGATCTTATCGGGATAACTAGAACTCTTGATACTTGTTCATATAAGTGTTATGCCCT
>CAIGRN010039026.1:0-17833 GCA_903798345.1 Fraxinus anomala
GTTAAAGAAAATGATACTTAAGTTAGTAAAAATAATTAGAAGGGCAAAAACGGTCATTTATGCTCATACCTAATTATCGAACCTTGAACAGAGATAAAGTACATATACAACAGTCAAAGAAAAGTATTAAAGATTTATTGGCTTTTGTGATCTTATCAATATGTCTAATCAGACCTCTGTGGTAGTTCTATACAATATTGGGATTTAATTACGGTAATTATAATAGTTTTAGACTTAACTATAATTATAATAAAGTTTTATAATTAATTATAATTATTATGAAATTTGTAAACTTAATTATAATTGTAATTGAAATTATAGGACTACACATAATTAAATGTAAACAACTTGGATGTTGACTTTAATTAAAACTTCTTCTTGGATTTTAATTAAGACTTCTATTTGAAATTGGAATTATTATTGTGCATAGATTTGAACATCTTTGTCTCTATAAATAAAGCCTAGATAGATATAGAAATCCTACTTCAATCATAATACATAATTTCATAGTGTTCAATTTTGGAGAGAGAAAATAATTATTTTCTTACTTCATTCAATTGTCCAATCCAAGAATTAGTCTCTTGATTTAATTAAAAAAAGGTGCATACCCATCGGTATAGTCTTATCTTTGAAGAATATTATAGAAGACTTGGATGTTTGAAGTATCAAGTTCTTGTAATTAAAAGTTAGAAACTCGTGATCCAAAAAGTCAAATGCTCGTGATTCAAAATTAATTCAAGAATTGAAAATCGAATTTAGGTAAAGATTCAAATTTTTTATTCTAGATATAATATACACGTGAACATCCTAGCGATCTTATTTCTTGAATTAAAGAAATTTTTAATTTTCGGGTAATACAAGTTGTAATTTGTTGTATTGGGATTGTAACAAAATAGGTGGATTACGACTCTATCATCTTGATTTAATTTTCTTTTCAATTAAATTCAAAATTGTGAGCTTACGTTCCATAGGATTTATGTAATTCTTAATTCTTGTAATTGTTAAATCTTGTAAACGTAGAAGACATGACGAAGGATATCAAGAAATTGCAGCAAAAAAAAAAAAAAAAAAANTTTATGTAATTCTTAATTCTTGTAATTGTAAAATCTTGTAAACGTAGAAGACATGACGAAGGATATCAAGAAATTGCAGCAAAAAAAAAAAAAAAAAAATTGCTGGCGGTTTTTGATAAAAATTGTTTGTTGTGCAAACAAATTTTGGCCTGCATGTGGACCCGGATTCGAGTTGACTTTTTGTTCCGGGTTTGTTTTTACAAATCAAATCTAATCTGTATAAGTCGAATTCGAAATTATTTTTTACAGGTACGATAGAGGAATCTTATTACTGTTTGGATTGCTACTGTTGGATTCTTGGAGCTTTTTGGACTGGAGATTCAGATTAATATTGGCTTTCAATTTGATTTTGTTTTGTTTTGTTTTGCAATCATTTGTTTTTCAAAACATTTATACTCGCGGTCTAAGGTTTTGAAATAAATTTAAACTGAATAGTTTGACTATGAATATATACTAGAAATACCTTCTGAAGTAATAGTCATTGGTTGAATAAGGATTCAGAAAGGTGTTTCTCTAATATGACATTTAGAATAAGATTTTTAGTCAAGACAAATTTTTAAACAGACGCCTTCATTGATGTAAACATCTGATTGTCTATATTTAATTTCTTACTTAGAGCCTTGGACGGGTCTAATAATAGTTTTTCTCAAAATATTAGTAGGAATTAAGTCCTTTGATGCAATTAAAATATTCACCACTATCAACAAGAACAGTTAATTTTATCACATTATCTTTACATTTAACGATATCAATGACTATATATCATTTTTGGTTTGTAATTCATTATATATAAATTTATCTTAATCTTCCTTAAGTGATTCTTTAAGGGTATCAACTAATTTTTCGTCATAGTTATCACTCTCTTCTTCATAATATATCCTTTTAAAGGGATTTCTATCCTCTTTTATGACTTGAAGTTCTTCTTTAATAATCGGAATTTCTTATTTTAATTCTTCAATTTCTTTTCCAATTTCTTCAACATTAGGGTTTTAGCTTTTTTTGTTCATACTGTAAATTACATTGTCTAAAATATTTTTTAGGCTATATGATGTTTCATTATTCAGGATGTTTTGATCAAGTTTTTCAACCTTTTTATGATTTTTATGATTACTTTTTCCTTAAATATCAGTTTTTAGGTTGTCAACAAATTGACTTATAATCCTTCTTTTTTAGGATTATCAATTTGATCTAGCAAATTTGAGAATAGATTGTCGAACTTACTAAGCACATTAATTACATGCATTAGATGAATCTTTCTTGACTTTATTAATCAGAAGACTTAGAATCACTAGAAGAATCAATCAGATTCATAAATCCGATTGACATCAAAATCAGATTCGCTATCACTTTCAATGAAAATACTTAAAAAGTTGTTCCTTTAAGCCTTCATCAACAACTAATTCACTAATTCTTTGTTTAGTCATGCATTTATCAGCTTAGTGGCCTATTCTACCACATTTATAACATGCAAGTTTTTTCCCTGATGATTTTTAAAAAGCCTTTCTCCTAAAATCTTTTTGTGAATCATATTTCACATTTTTTTTTTCTTTTTATAGGGATAAAATCTCTCTCTCTCTCTCTCTCTCTCTCTCTCTCTCTCTCTGTGTGTTTTTTAACACACACACACACACTCTCTCTCTCTCTCTCTCTCTCTCTCCAGAAGATTTGATGAGAATTATGGAGGGTAAGTTAGAAAGGATCCTCTATGATGCGGATCAATTAAAAAAGAAAATTTGAAACCAATTAGAAAAATGCGCATAACATTTAGTTCGATTGTTAGATTTTCGTCCGTGAGTACAATTTAGATGTGTTTATTGATTCTGCACATGTTTTTTGGATGATGTTGTTCAAATTTTAAGGTCACATTCCGTTGTTTAGGGGGTCTGTTTTACCCTTTTTATGTTTTGAGTTATTTTAAGGGTATTTTCGTTATTTCGATATTTCATTATGAGCTTCCCACTTCTGCCCTCGATGAATATTGTTTAACAACCCTAAATATTTTAGTTTTATTCAAATTTGTTTTACATGTTTTTTAGTTTAAGTCAAAATTTATTTTATCATATTTATCTATTTATTTTACACGTTAATTAGGTTTGTTCACCTATATAAGGTTTTATTCATTGTACAAAAAAAAAAAAAAAAAAATACAACATTATTTGAGAGATTAATTTTAAAGTGAGATTTTCATTTTCAATCTTGTTCTTAATTCAACTATCCAGAACTTATCAAAGATTTACAATCTTATGTGACGTCCAATTATTGAGCCTTGGTTATTGTTTCAAGAAATCATTGGGTTAAGGTTCTTCATCTGATCACAAAAGTCTCCTAACTCAAGCTTTAGGCATTGTTTTTCAATTTTACCTTTTAGCTTGATACCATTACAAAGGTATAATCCTTCACTAATACAAATATGTCATTTCTTCAAGATTTCTAATGTCATCATTTAATTTTAGCCTAACTTTTTCAGCAAATAGTTATAGGCAATCCTAAAATAAATTTTTCTTTCTAAAATTCAGTATTGTAGGTAACATTTGCGACTCTTGAAAGCAATACATCTTTATACCATCTAAAAAGAGTGCGTTTTAGACATTAAATTCAAAATCAAACTACTATATTTTTCACAATATGTTATAGTTTTTTCAACATAATGATGGATAATAGTTGAGATTAGTACATGTATTGCATCTTTTTGGCTAACTTGTTCTGTTTTTAGAATATTTCCTTCATCCCTAGTTACTAGATTAATCTTGGTAGAAAAAAAAATCGTTCTTTCGATTTTTTGTGAGTTAATTATCCCACCAATTTTTCAGCTGACCAGTAAAATCAAGAATAATACAATTAGCCTATTACATAAAGTGTAGGCATCTATCAGATACAAACATGGATAAAAGTTGAAATAAACTAGTCCATTACATAAAGGTGCTTCAATTAAATCAAGCAATGACTCAACAAATTGATTTTGACGTGCATCTTAATGCTGCAACACAAATAGCAGTGTTTAAACCGTCAAAAGTTAAAGGTTGAATTGCTACTCGAACCATTCCTACATGGAGGTGAGAAACCGTAAATTGTCAAACCATAAACATTGCTCTGATACCAAATCACAGTCAAACGAATTAAAAATGGCCATCCATATATGACTTCGGTGATGAACCATATAAACATAGGTGAAAATAGTTAATAAAACAAATTTTCTTAATAATTTTATTAGATTTAGATAAAGTACTATAGCAATGAATTCAAACAATCGAAGCCATTCTTGTCTACCTTTCATTCAAAATTCTTTTTCTACATACTCATTTTTTACCACATTCACATAATAAAATATTTTACATGTAAATCCAAAACTTTTTCCAACTCTTTAACCACGAATTCTTCAAAAAATCACTATTTAAAACAATGTTTCTCCAAAAAAAAATGGCCCCCAAACAGAGGCTAAGTTGGCAAAAATTTATTATTCTAAAAATTTATAACTTTACAAGTGTAATCCACGCTTGTCTTCAAATAACCAGCTTTGTAAAATTAAAAAGGAATTTTTATATATGAGGAATTGATGAGTATCGTAAAGAAGACCAAGGAAGTTATACAAGGACTTACCAAGCTACGTAGGCCGAAAGCCTAAGTGCAACAAGCAAGACATCAACCTTCAAAATGAGCGAGAGAGAAGAATAACTAAACTTAATGCATTTGATTCAAGCTAAGATGGAGGAAGCGAATCCAGGAAGATGTGCACGCATTGCTTTAAGCCCCTTGCGTGTGCAACACTTAATTTTTCAAGACCCCAGGCTGAAGATGATAAACCATGCACCCACAATATGAGGTACCGTGCGCACGCTTGGTTGTCCGAATGGGCTACACGATTAGTTTCCTAGTTTGATTCAGATCTATTTGTTAAGTTTATATTTCTTTTTTTTTTATTCTGCCTATATAAGGCTTTATTATGGTGTAAACATTCAACTTTTTGATTTGTGTGAATTAAATAAAGTGAGGATTCACTTTCTTTTTGTTCTTCATCGAACTATCAAGAACTATCAAAGATTTCCATCTTTATGGCATTCAACCCTAGAACCTCGGTTCTTGATTCAATAACTCATTGGATCAAGCTTCTTCGATGTGATTTCAGCTTTCTTAAGGTGCGTATATCAAATCTTCTTGTGGGTTACAAGGTTGTCTTTTAAGGGTTCACACCTGGAATCAAAAAGCACCAAAAAGCACCAAACTTTTTGAAATGTACAAATGTATCAACCCGCTCAAACGGTAATAAAACATGCCACACATATATAAATCCACGCAAATTGAACCAAAACACGTCAAAATGTACCAAACAATCTGAAATGTACAAAATCGCGCCAAAATGAGTGAAAAGCAAGAAAAATTTACCACAAACAAAGATGAAAGGTAAGTCAAAATTCATTTGGAACTACGATGCAAGAATATGGTATCTGTTGAAATATTCTCTATAGATCATTGCCATTACATTTATATAAATAGGATAATGAGTTTATTGTATATCATCTTTGGTCACGATAATTGAGTATGTGTTTTCGAAACATAATGACATCAATTTTAATTGAATATGACATTCATGGGTATTTCACATGCGTGCACGACATATGTTCATAGTTGAAAATCTAGCATGCATGACATGATTTAAAAATTGAATTTATGTTAGAATATTAGAGCATCAGGCATGCAGAGCATGCTTATGTGATATTTGTTGGCATTGCAAGTGAGAAACTTCTAGGGTGACTATAGGGGAAGATAGGGGACGTGCTTTTGGTATTCATGAGAGGATGGTCAACTTGACTGTACATGTATGATATTATGAATATTGGCGTCAAGGGATCATATACTTGGGTAATCATAGGCGCAGTTAGTGAATATTGATTATTGATGTGGATATTGTGCAGACCTCTTTCCGATGCAAATAAGTGATTTAATGGCCAAATGAAAAGAAAAAAGATTTCAAATAAATTATTTCAAGCTTACTTTGATAAATATTTGAATATGATGCATTTTTAACATGGTGTCACATACTCATTGCATGCATAATTTTTATTATTAGGCTTTAGCTTATGTAGTTCTTACATTGTAGGTGAGTATGGAACTTTGTAGTACACATGGCTGACGTGAAACTCTTATAGGATTCCGAGGATCGATGTACATGGATGATGACCTGCTAGTTTATTTTTGGGCATGTTCTTTTGATTTTACAGTCTTTTGTACTATATTTTGGATCTTGTATTGTGTATATATGTCTTGCCAATACTTTTGTAACCTAAGTAATTGTGTTTGAATATGGGTATATAATTTTTTGTCCTGACATTCTATTTGAACGTTACAGGTGATCATGTGAATATGCAGAGATTTTAAAGTGGTATATCTATCCAAGTTACTATTTCAAGATATAAACACAAAAGATCGAGTCATTAATTTCTACTATATACATATGCGTGTATAGTTGTTTATATAAGGGTGGTGATAGAGACTGGTATCAAAGCACATGTTTGTGGTTCTATAAACATCCATGTACAAGATGATCTTGGCGTAGGAAAGAGCACAAACCAGTAAGTTTTATATTGTTGTATTACTCTTTACATGTTTCATGATGGTATTGGCCAATCTTTATTACGATTATTTTGCAAACAGGTGTTGTAGTCATGGTGAGAACCAGATGTTCAAGTAGTGGTAGAGATAGAGCCTTAAGGCATGAATCGCGTATCCCAGATAATAACAATAAATAATTGATAGACTTACTAAACTGGTTGAACGCCAATCACAACAAAGTTTGCAGTTAATGTAACAAGGAGAAATGGGAGATTTCTACAACCACAACAAATAGTTGAACAGTTTGGGAAAGATTCAGGAAACTAAACCCTTCAATAATTGAGGATACATTAGACTCAATAGGAGTAGGGGACTAGTTGAGAACTTTGGAGAAGATGTTTGAATACAGTAGATTTTCAGAAGTAGAGAAAGTTTTATGTTCATCCTTCATGTTTGGATGTGTACTGTACACTAGTGGATCACAATGAGCAGTATAGAAGATGTCAACGCTATGACTTGAGATAGATTTAAAGAGTTGTTTCGTAGCAAATATTTTATAGCTCCAGGTCGAGCCATGAAGATGAATGAATTCATACATCTAGAGTTAAGGAGGTATGATAGTGGGAAAGCATATTCACAAGTTTGAATAGCTATCAAGATTTTGCTACCCACATGGCTAACTGATGCACTAAGAGTAGAAAGATTTATTGAGGTATTGAGGCCAAAATTATATAGATTTGTAAACATGGTAGGAATCCAATGTGTTCATATTCACAAATAGCGGAGAGTGCATTAGTTGTAGAAGAAGCTGAATTAAGAACTTGACGTGCTCAAGAAGCTCTATTACAATTTAGACAAGATCAAGTATAGTGTTGGCCTAGAAAATGACAAGAGAGCACACCAGAGCCATAGTAAAAAACGTAAAACTTCGACCAAGGCAAGAACAACCAAAGTGGGATCAAATTAAGCATCTAAAGATAGATTAGGGTAAAGCTTTGACATCACAAGCATCTTGCCCCAGATGTAGTGGACAACAACATTGTAGAGCATGTCCTACAAAGACTAGGACATGTTATATTTGTGGAAAGTTTCATCTTGCTAGAGCATGCTCAGGTAATCTAAATCCCACATAACAGAAAAAAGTGCCAGCTAGGGAGTTTACTATTATTAGAACAGATGAGATAAATCCTACATAACAAAAAAAGTGCCAGCTATAGAATTTACTATTATTAGAATAGATTTTCGATTATATGCACCAGTGTTGTTTGTTCGAAAATATGATGGTACAATGAAATTATGTATAGATTATTGAGAATTGAACAAGATAATAATAAAAAACAAATACCCACTGTCGTGAATTGATGACTTGTTTGCTCAACTTCAAGCTGCATCTATGTTCTCGAAGATTGATTTGCGATCTAAGTCCATCAACTAAAAGTAAGGGAAGAGGACGTTTCTAAGACGGCATTTAGTATAAGATATGGTCATTTATGAATTTTTTTTATGCCATTTGGGTTGACAAATGTTCCAGCATATTTTATGAATTTGATGAATTGGGTATTTAAGGATTTCCTTGATGAGTTTGCCATTGTATTATTTCCTTATCTATTCTAGTACTAGAAAAGAGCATACTAAACATTTGAGAATAGTACTTAGATCTCAAAGGATAGCAATTATATGCTAAATTTAAGAAATGTGAATTTTATTAAGACACATGTAATATCAGATGAAAGGATATCAGTTGATCCAAGTATAGGCTATTAATAATTGACCACGACCGATGAACCCTTCAAAAATTTAGAGTTTTATGGTTTTAGATGGGTATTATAATAGATTTGTGGAAAGATTCTCAAAATACCTTCTTCTTTAGTAATATTTACTAGAAAGAGTACGAAATTCGATTCCATATGGTACCGGAGGTTTTATGGTTTATAGTGATGCTTCTAATAATGGTTGGAAGTATATTCGATTGGTTGGGAATACGAAAAGAATCATCCTACACATGACTTGGAGCTTGCTGTAGTTGTGTTTGCACTTAAATATATGGAGACATTCTCTATATGGAGAAAGTGTGAAATATACACTAATCACAAAAATTTTAAATATTTTTTTCCACACAAAAGGAATTGAATATGAGACAACGAAGATGGCTAGAGTTGGCAAAAGACTATGGTAGTGTTATCAACTATCACCCTGGTAAGCTAATGTTGTAGTTCATGCATTGAGTAGAAAATTGAAACCAGTGTTACAACTATGACTGCAATTGAAAAATCAGAATTACCATACTTACAAAAATGTATATTGAAATTTATTACAAAGATCTGTGGAGGTAAAGTTGTAGACTAGGAAAACCTGTAGATAATTAGTGTTTCCAAGGTAAAGAATGATATACATTCAGGGAAATTTTCAAACTATCAGATAACAAAAATGGTATTTTACGGTTTACAAGGTAGTTGTATGTACCTGATATAGAAAGGATATGCAGTGATATTCTATCTGAAGCACACACAACACCATATTTTGTTCACCCTAGAGCTACTAAAATGTATTGAGACTTGAAATTGCATTATTGGTGGCCAAACATGAAAGGTGATATAGCTAAATATGTGGGACAATGCTAAACATGTCAACAGATAAAGACAAAACATCGAAGACCGGCAGAAACCTTTCAACCATTACCTATCCCAAAGTGGAAATGGAAAAGAATTACAATGGACTTGTGGTTAAATTACCAAAAATTGCTAAAGGATATGACAATATTTGGATTATTTGTGGATAGATTGACCAAATCAACTCATTTAGCACCAATTTGTTCACGAATTCCATGGATCGATATGGACAACTTCATGTACAGGAAATAGTTAGACTTCATGGTGTGCCACTATCTATTATTTCTGACAGAGATTCTAAATTTTTATCTCTCATTTGGAAAGGTTTACATAAGGGTTTGGCTATGGGAACGTGTAATTATTTTTTAGCATGGAAGTGCTCTCCATCCATGCAAATGGGATATTCCTGGTAAGCCTTTTAACATTGTTTTGTGGTTCTCAACATTGAATGAAACTCATGTTGATTTTCTTGTAGATCAACTGTCGAACGCTCCCTCTATGATACTATTTTCAAGTAAATAAAAAGAGATGAAAGGTAAAGGCAAAGGCAAAGGGTTTCAAAAATGATATTATTTCAAGTGTACAGTGTTCCAACTGTTACTGATGTCTCGACCATCTTCTGACTGTATCTTATAGCACCTCGTGTGACCACTTTTGTGATGACATATGGACCTTCCCAAGTTGGAGCCAACATTCCAGCTACCATTACCTTTGTGTTATGAAAAACCCTCTTAAGGACCCAACCACCAATTTTGAACGACCAAGCATGGATATTTTTGTTGTAATGTTGAGTAACTTGTTATTGATACGATGTTATCCGACTTGCAACTTGTTCATTAAATTCATCAATTATGTCGAGCGAGTAATTTAATTTGGTATCATCTAGCTTTTTAGTAGACCATTCATATCTTGGACTTCGAATTCTAAATTTTGTTGGGATGACTACTTCACTTCCATATACGAGTGAGAATGGAGTTTCACCAATGGGGGTTCTTGTTGCCATGAAGACAAAAGAGTGCCAAGAAGGCGTAAGTCCATCATCTGTTGCTTTTTTTATTCTTTGCTTGAACGTATTCATGCCACTCTTATTGGATTATTCAACCTGGCTATTTCATTGATGATATCTTGGTGCCAAAAAGGTTAAATTGATATTCCATTCTTTATTGAAGTCCTGGAATTTGAAGCTGATGAACTGTAGCCCATCATCGATGATGATTTCTTTTGGTATTCCAAACCTACATATTATATGAAGTTTGTCACCTCCTTGTCTTGGATTTGATGAAAAGCTTGAGCCTCGATCCATTTGGATAAATAAGGCAAGCATTTAAATATGTTGTTCAGGATCCATTGGCAATTTTCCTACAATGTCCATCACCCACTTCATGAAAGGCCATGGTAAGAATATTGATGTATTACCTGAGTGAATATTTAGCACTAGTTACAATTGCTTTCACGTAGTCCCGCGAATTTGCCCTCATTGTTGGCAAATAGTAGCCAGTGGTCGATGCTCGATTGGTGAGGCTTCTTGCTCCTAAATGGTTACCTCAGTCTCCTTTGTGCTGCTCAATAAGGATGTGTTTTACCTCTTTCGGTCTATTGGCCAATGGTTGATGCTCGATTAGCTAGCCACCTTGCTCCTGAATGGTTACCTCATTCTCTTTTGTGCTGCTAAGCAAGGATGTATTTTTCCACTTTCGGAGACATGAACGGAGATAAGGGCCCAAAAAAGATGACTTGTAGCGCTTACAATGGATGATGGAGAATCAGGAAGCCTTTAATCTTCAAGCTTCCATCATGTCATCGAGAAGGATGTTGTGCAACTGATATTCTAAGATCGGAGTCATCTAGGTGCAACCATTTTCACAAGTATAGACATTCCGCTGTTGGTCCTTTCTACAAGGGCGGCCATTGTAGGTAGACTAGCGAAACTGTTGGAAAAATCGGCCATTGATTTAAGTTCTTTCACCATTTTGAGGTATGTAGCCATAGGTTTCCTTCAAGTTACTCGATCCGTCCATCACTGGAGTCTATAATTTTGATGTCCGGCCCTCTATTACTGTATGAAGTTCTTTCTTTGCTAACACTTGTTCCTCAGTGGAAAAATCGGTAATAAAGTTAGCAATTACTTGTGATTTCATAGTAGTCCGTGGTTGGTAGGTCAAGTCTAGTCGCTAGCTCTACTTTCCATTTTTGCAAGTCGACCTAACAGTTTCAGCTTATGAAGGATCGTCTTTAATGGGAAGGTCAAGAGAACCGTCATGGAATGTACCTAAAAGTACAACCTTAGCTCCTTCTCGTGCTTATGAGGACAAGTGCTAGTTTTTCCAGTTTGCTGTACCGAGATTCAGCGTCTCTCGTCTTTTGGCTTGGATAGGAGCGGTTGACTTGTCAAATATTTCTTCAATTGTTGTAGAGCTTCCTTGCATTTCTGAGTCCAACATAGTTCCTTGTTTTTTCGTAATATGTTGAATAAATTCTATGCAGATAGCCACTTACCATTTTTCTTTCTGACGATGACGACAATGAGTAGCTAAATCTAGATATTTAACTTCGCGTAATGAGTGATGTCAATGAGCTTTTGTACTTCATCATTGATGATCTCGTTTCTCTCAAGAGCGAAGTTGCATCTCTTTTGTATGATTGGTTGATAGTCGGGATCAGACCTATATCTTGTAGGTTATTCTCATAGGATCGAAACCTGTCATGTCAACTAGAGCGATTGAGTTCACAAATGGTGAGTCTGCGAAGCTGTTGGTCGAGCTTTTCTTGATTGGGGTGGAACACCTAGGATTGAATTGATCATGGCTTCTATCATGGAAAAACGTTGATATCATCAGACTTAGCAAAGCTCTTCGTCTCACGGAGTGTTTGTATATTAGTGATATGTGTTTGTGACCTGGATTCTACTTCTTTGGTAGTCAACGACAGTTGGGCAGCACTTTGTCTTCCATGTCTGATTCATGGCCTACAATGACATTGTTAGTAATAACGTTTGATCTTCGTATACTTGGTGCTCCAAGGTTTTGAGCATCTGCATTGCTTTCACTGGAGTATGAAATCGGACACGACGCTCAACCTTGGCTGATGTTAACTCATAGAGAGTTCCCCAATCCTTTGCTTAAGTTCTGCATTTTCTACCTCTATATGCTAGACCCTTTTATTGGTTTTGGCCTCCTAAATAGTAAAGTGAGCATGGCCACTAGCTATGACGATGATAGGGATTCTGCCATTGTAATTGAAATGTTCATTTTTCGTGGAATGTTGGTCATCAAATTGTAGATGGTTGAATCTACAATTGATT
The DNA here is from genome assembly GCA_903798345.1 of Fraxinus anomala. Taxonomy (NCBI): domain Eukaryota; kingdom Viridiplantae; phylum Streptophyta; class Magnoliopsida; order Lamiales; family Oleaceae; genus Fraxinus; species Fraxinus anomala. The sequence continues at coordinate 12,531 of CAIGRN010039026.1, forward strand.
CGAAAGGGTGGCACTGACGATAGTTACGATCACAATGATAAAATAGTAATGATGGTGAAATGATAGCATCGGTATGATTATACGTGTTGATGGATGGAAATGATGATGGTAGCAATGTCATATAGAAGGACCTTTGAAGGTGTTGGTTCCTCAGATAGTGGGACACATGGATGCTAGATGAATTAATCAATCGAGATTCTAGTGGGGTAGTTGTTTTGGAGTCTCGAAAAACTCAATCAATTTGGATGTAGTAAGCTAAGCCATTTGAAGGAGTGTTGTTTCAGTCACACATGGTAAGACTTGGTCTTACTATTGGCTCATGGCTTCCTTGAAAAAGATGGAGGAAGTTGAACTGACTTGAATATTGAGAAGTTCGTACTTAGACTCTACGTAGCATCATGTGACAAGTTGGACATAAAGTGAGATTGATGAGTGAGTCAAATATTGGCGTGATACATATATATAAGTTTTGACTGCGAAACATACAATATCTATGATTGGGTAGAGAGCTCAATGGGCAATTTTGGGTCACCACACAAGGATTTCAATATTTCATTTTGAATTTTGAAAAAAGTAAAAAGATTAGATAATATTCTCTTATCGTCATTAATTCCTTCTTTTTCAAACATGTCAAGAAATTATTGTCCTTATTCTTGCTTTACCAAAGCAGTGTCCTTTGATGCAGGAAATTATTCACATTCTTCTTCAATCCTCCTTTTCCTGTCTTCTGAGGAAAATTCACATAATTCTTGTCTGAACTCATCACTTTCACCATCATGATAAAGATTTTGAATCCTCATATCTACTTCCAAAATTTCATTATTCTAAATTATGTGAAAAGTTATCTCTTGAAGATATTGACATTTCTTCTTCTTCTGATCGGAGGCAACATTAATCTTCTTAAAAATCATTAAGAGGGTATTTTTTCAGGTTTTGACCCTTGAGGCTTGATTCGACAATTGTAATAACATTGTAGACGGTTGAATCAACCTTTTCTTATCACTTGGTTTCAGCAAGCTATTGGTACATTTTGATGTCATCCAACACATTTTTAATCACTAGTTCATATTCGTACTTATCCACCAAAAAGGTGGAAACCATTTTTAGTAACTAAGTGGTTACACCCGACACGAAGCATAATTCTCACTTCCATATGCATGGAATGAAATATTCTACAAACATGATTAACAAAATTTTGTTCTAATTAAAATTTTTATCCTTTATCAAATGATGACAAAATGAGAAGTTGATAAAAGAGTTTTCCACTCTTTAGGGACAATATTCGTAGCTGGGTAGAATTTTTTCACCAAACAAGAAACCAAATAGGGGGTTTGTTTTTAGTGATCATTGTCGATATTCCATGTGAGGTTTACTTCAAGGGTTTTGAGTCTCAAATAATTTGTAAAACAAATTGATATAATTCCAATAAGTAAACTCTATGGATATATCTTCTTTTACGGGTTTTCCCTTTTCTATCAAGAGTTTTAACTTGTACAATTAAGTTCTAATTTTGTTGGGAATTAATTCTCATTCTTTTAGGCTCTATATTTTTTAAATTGAATAATTGCAGATGCGCTTCCAAACCATTCCTTTTACAGGTTCCCCTAAACTTTGTTTTGCTGCAATCGTCACACCAAATCTTTCAAAACATTACAGCTGAAGCCCAAATGGATGGAATCCATCCATATTTCTGATAGTTGACCCAAAAATTGAGTTTGACCACATTCGAAATATTTTTATAAAGGGTGAAATAGTAACTTTCTATTTACCACATTAAGTAAAATAGTCACTTTAAAAAACTAAAAAAGGGAAGTGAATAAAAGAAAAGTAAAATCATCTTCTTCACCCACCCACCCCAAAAAAAAAAATCAAAATCTCCTAAATCGCCACCACTGAAAACCTCATTGAAAACTCATCATCGGAAACCCTACAACCACCGTCCTAGCTGCCATGCTTACTTCTACGGTTAATTAACCTTGTTGTTCTCCAAAATTAGTTGCTTCTCAATTACCAACTGGAGAACTCGAGGTGGACTCAACTGACAATGTGCTTCCTAGCATAGGGGAATCAACAACATCATGGTTAAGGGAACTACCATTCCCCCATTCTTTAGTGCCACATCTAACCCTTCGACAACGGCTTCACCCCAAAATTATCGTCCAATTGAAGAATATTACCCACTATCACCAGAAATATTACTAGCCTTTCCATTAATTGTAACTATTCCGAAACCAAGAAAATCAAGACGAGGAATTTTAGAGAAACTAGTTTGAATCTTTTATTGTTAGAGATTAAATGGATGAATGTTGAGTAGTGGATGAATGTAGAAGCCTGGAATTTCAATTGAACAAAAAGAATTTGGTCTTGGAATCTTAATTAGAAAATCATACCATTCTCACTCATATGGATATTCGTAGAGGCTAGTCATGGGCTATTGTAAAGTCAATTCTTTGTTGGGGGGGTCCTACTTAACTCTGACATACCATTCTCACTCATATGCCCAATACGCATGTGCCAAAATTTTGTAATTTATTTGTCAGTCAAAGAAGAATTAGAAACTACTGCATCCCCTATTACTGTGGAATCCTGCAAAATGTACAACTGTGTAGAGCTTGGATGTCCCTTCATGACAACAAGAACACCCTCAAAACTCCACATTCACCAGTGTATCTATAATCCTTTGAGTCAAGTGTACTCAAAGATATAAGATTTCACTTCAGTTCTACAAAATGTACAACTGTGTAGAGCTTATGTCTCTTCATGTCAACAAGAGCACCGCAGCTCAACTTCAATTCCGCTTTAGTTCAGGAACGTGCCTTACATCTATAAGTATTCTAATAGCCCAATCGAACATTCTAATTCTGACTGTACCAACTCCGATAATCTTGTAAGGCGCGTTGTTTTCCATAATCACTGCACCTCTCGAAACTCCTTCATATGTTATAAATAGTCCCTATTAGGACAACATGGAAGTACATGCCAAGTCAAGAACTTATTCCTCACAACATTTGGAACCTATGTCAGAAATCACAAGAAGTTCTCCTTCACTTTGCCCATCTTCCACAACATTAATCTCCGATGTGTTTACACCTTTATCAATAGCACCAGCAGCTTTGTTTATGTTTTTCAACGCATAGCAATCAGCTCTAGTATGGCCCTTCATTTTAAAATAGTGACACGTTTTCTCCGCATGTTTGGATTTCAATCCGCCTCTCATATTTCTACCAAGATTCCTATCTTCATTCCTTCCACGAACAATCAGCCCTTCAGCCTGACTCTCAAATCCTCCAGCAAGATGATGTTCTCCTTCGATAGTAAAGCATCATAAACTTCTTCCACAGTTAGAGTATCTCGACTATAGAGAATAGTATCTATAAATGTCACATATGATTGCGGCAACAAACACAACAACTTCAAAGCCATGTCCTCCTCATCATACTTAACATCCAATGTCTCCAAATCGGCAACAATTTCTTCGAACATAGTTAAATGATTACCCAATGACGCACCATCGGAAATCCGGTGAGAATACAAGCATTGTTTCAAGTGTAACTTGCTAGTCAAGCTTTTTGTCATACAAAGTTGCTCCAACTTCAACCACAACTCAGCGACATTTTTCTCCTTTAAAACATCCTGAAAATTTTGATTGAAAGATGTAGATGAATTTGAGATCAGGCTTTTCGATCCCTACGCTGCTTTTCATCCTGCGTCCAGGTTGAAGGCATCTTATCAAAGATAAGTAAGACTTTCTCCAAATCCATCTGCATGAGAACCGCTCGTATCTTCACTTGCCATAAAGTAAATCTCGTGTTTCAATCCAATAATAGAGTATCATATTTCATTGATGCCATGCGAAAAATCAACATTACTGTGATACCACTTGTTATGAATTGATTGCAAGATAATGACAATATTGAAATAAACCAAGCGGGAAAAAACCACATGTAGAAGAGGAGAATTTCACTATAATTAATAATGAATGGGTTTACAATATCAAGATCTCAATACTCTCAATTGAAATCTAAGCTCTCTAACTCTCAAAATGTTGTTGAATATGCATATGGAGATAGAACAATGTGGAATATATGGTAGCCTCTTTTTGGAGTTCAAGTTGTAGAAGAATTCAAAAATTTCATAAAATCCCCAAAAATCCGAGAGGTGGCGATTCAGTAGCTCACCATTGCACCCGATGTGCTGCTTCACAAAGGGCGGTCTGCCCTGCAGTGCCCCCTGCCCAGAGGTCGCGGTGCACATTCTCGAGTTTAATCCTTCCAATGACGTTTTCACAATCTCAAAAGTCCTTTTCTAATCCAAATACCATCCTAAAAATCTCAGGTTTATTCAACCAAACACCAAATCACAGGGAATTTGGGTCACTCCACAACGAGACGGAAACAAAATTATCATCTCTGCTCACATCCACGTTGAACGAGCTATATGAGCAACATGGTTATCTCCCAACTATACTGAGATTATCACAATACAATCGACATTAGTAACCAGTCTCAGGATTACGAGAGGTCAGTTCTTCAACCTTCAACAATAATGGATAAGATTGTTCACCTCACGACCAAGAGAAAGAAAAAGTTATCGGATGATGCCAATGTGATTTTCACACCATCAATAGCGATCAACGTAATTTTATCCATAAATAACCATCAAAGAGTCCAAGCTACAGCACTACTCGGATTCTTGCCTGAAATTTACACAAACCTAAGGGACATTTTGATGAGGGCTAACCAATGGAATGCAGATCCTATTCAAGTTCCAATTGGCCCGGTTACAAGAGCTCGAGCTAAAAGGTTCAAGGAAACTCTCAATGGGCTGACTCAAAACATTTGGACTGAGGTGAATTCTTGGAGACCCAAGGAAGATGCTCCACATGCCCCCCACAAGGATGGATTTCCATGATTCGAGCTTTGAAATAATCAGGCAATAAAGTTCATGACGGAGAACAACTCAAGATTGTGTGAATTAAAGTTTAGTTTCCTAAATTGGTGACTTACACGATTTTTGTTGGCTGCCATTTAAAAAAAAAAAAAGCTTCTTAATATAACTAAATTATCTTTCTTATTTATTATTGATTATTGTTGCTGAGTTATAATGCTTGCATCGTTTTCGTCTTGTAATCCCGATTAAACACGACTCCAACATTAGACATTGAAAATGTATCTCGTTATAATTCTGCAAAATAACTGTAATACACAAGACGAAAAACGATAACAAAACGAATAATTTTGTTTATAAAAAATTTAAATTAACTAATCGAACGTTCAGAACAAATGTCATTGTCGCTGAACTAC
>CAIGRN010039029.1:0-23115 GCA_903798345.1 Fraxinus anomala
TTTTTGAGACTTTGTCTCAAGAGATCTGTTCCTTACACAATCGTCTGAATATTTTTAATTGTTAGCGACTATCCACGCGAAACAGTCACAATTACAAATTTATTTGCAATCTCAATTTTTTTAGATCACATTATTTATTAGTCACAAATTATATATTTTATCAGTCACAAATTATTTATTAATCACGAATTAATCATTTTTGTCGATCACAATCATTCAAATAATTGGTCACAAACCCACCCCACCACCAGTGCCAACCTAACGCGACGCCACCTCATCACCACTTGCAACACCATTACCATTACCATTACCAGATTGGGGGAGGAAGAAACCATCACCTGCACCACCATCCTTAGCACCATGAACACATACATCATTTGCAAATCACAAAAATCAACCCAAAATTTTGGCTAATCAGACCGGATGAGGAAAAAACCACCTCATGACCCAAAATCATCACTGTTGCAACGGTGATAAATGTCACTGCGCACGATGGTCCTATGCGCAACTACTACGGTTGGTTTCCGACGTATGAACATGGAGAAAAAGAGAGAAATAGAACGGTCAACAATGGTTAATTTTTCGACGAAAGAGATAGAAGAGAGAGAGAGGTGAACGAGAGATATTTCACAATTTTTTTACGAATGAGGGTGGTGTATGGGTGCGTTGGGTGGAGTGAGTTACATATTAGTAATATATTTATTTAATACGTATTAAATAATTAATTATAACCTGAATTTTGAAATATGAAACTTAAATTATAATTTATGAAATGCAAACTTTGAAAATGTAGTGGGTGTAATATCGACTTTTTAAAATTGATCCCCTCAGCAGTTATAGTTGTAGGGTCTAGCCCAATTTCACTCTAAAATAAATCGAAGGTTCAGCTCAAGCCTACTTTGGATACCTCCACATACGGTTGGGTGAGTGTTGATGGATGGGCGGGTGGGTGGGTGGGTGGGCAAGCTTGGTTGGAGGAGATGAAATTTTTGTAATTTTTTGTGTTAATATGTATTTAATTATTTTAACTGAATTTATTTATATATTTTAAAAAGCCATGTGACTTCATCTGCGATTTTTTCTTCTTGTGTTAATACTTTCTTTTATTTTTGTTTATCAAAAAAGAAGGATAAACTCATTATTTAATGGTTAAAATGAAGGGAATGACGAGTTTGGAGAAGTTGGGCAGATTATCCTACAAAAATGTTGAGGATAAATTTGTTATATTTCATAAAAATTGAGAACGAAAAGTGAGAATTTTTAACTGTACAAACTACAAAGACGTGTTTTGTAATTGGATTACATAATATTACTGTGTTGAAAATTCACGACTTTTATATAAAGATTGCATTCTTGTTCAATCAATATAGCCCATACTTGATGGACATTATTTGGCAAAAAATATGTTTTGAATAGTGATTTTTAGGAGAATGTCTAATTAAAAAGTAGGAAAAAAATTCTGAATTTATTTGTAGAATATTTTATTATATGAATGTATGATTGAAAAATAATCAATTTCCGGTAAAATAAAAATTCGCTCAATTTCCGGTTAGCTCTACCCAATATTTTGAATATTAGACTTCCAAAGATATGTAAATATAACTTCATATTCGATCCCTAGTATTAAATACTCTTTCTACTTGGAAATGAATATGCAAATAAAGCAATGTCAAAAAATATGTCTAAGTAACTCAAACGAAAATTCTATATTAAGATTGGAATAAGATGGAAAGCAAAGTCTGATCTCAAAGTAATGGTTTAATAAATTATTGTTCATTTTCAATTATCTCCCGAATTACCAATAATGTTAATTTTTAACTATTAAAATAGTAACGGCAAGTTTTATAAAAAAGGATTTGGGCCTAGTCATGCCTCGTAATCATGATTCAACCAAGTTAGAGCACCTTGTACACTTATTAAAACCAACAATAATAAATTATGTAGTTGCCTTTCTAAGAATTTCAAAACCTGAAATGCAAAAAAGCTTCCGACCTAGTCATGCTACACAACCATGGTTCGACCAAGCTAATACACCATACATACTAAAATCGACTGATGTGTACAACTTATATATAGCCTGACCACATGCAATCTCGAGCACTCTCCTTGGGTTAGAACATCTTAGGGCTAGTGTGGTCGGGCTCGACCTTGGGCTTGAGGTCCTCGGGCATCTAGTGCTCCTCACTACCCTTTTTCCCTCTTCCTTGACTTAGAAAAAGTCAACTACCACAATTTTTAGTGTTATCCAATTACAACAATTCTACAACTTCAACAAAATTATAATGTCTAATTTTCACGGGACTCTCACGTCCTTCAATTAAGGCATTGTTGTTTTCAAATCTACCAGGATTGCACTGTCCAGCTCTATAAATACAAGACCATTGCTCATTATTCAAGTACGTTTTATATTCATTTCAATTCATAGCCTAACATTTATTTTGTTTTTCCTTTCGCTAACTTAAGCAACGGAGAGATTACGAGAAAACACGGTTTCAAGTTCTGGAGGTCCCCATTCATAGCTCAAGCTTTATCATCGAGTTTGGGTTGCGAAATTTTATTCGTGCTCAAACTTTGTCATCACATTTGACTTACAAAAGTCATGTTCGTAGTCATTTCCAGTCATCGACCTCGGGTATTCACAATGCAGAATTTTTATAGCATCACCAACAATACTAAATATATACTTTGTCGCTATAAAAATTTCATTTAATAAAGCTTTGGATTATATACACGACGGATGCCCCTCCTCCCACCTCGACTTGCACCCACCTAAATACATGCTCAAAAACGAAAAACCAAACTGGAAAAGAAACAAAATAGTTAGTAGCTCAGAGAGCGTTATATTCCTTGGTCACAAAAGTCAAAAAAGGAAGAGAAATGAATAAACAAAAAATTAAATTGCTATGGTTGAATACATGAATGAGACAGAGAGTGAGAATAAAGAATTAATAAATGCAGGGGTGGGCGTGGCTGGTTAGATATGGTCCCAAGTGCCAACAATTTGTTTTGTTACTTTGAATTTAAGGCAAATAGAGTCCTTAAGAGTAAGGACGGACAGCTGCTACAGAAAGGGACAACCGACACCAATTGTTGTTTAGAACCACCTTAATAGCACGAGGAATCCTATGATCAAGGTTACCATTCTTAGCCCTCCTTTGACATCCTTCAAATTTAAAAAATATTGCTTTCAATAGTATTTTTAAATGACGTGTGATTAAAAAGTAGAAAAAATTTTGAATTTACGTATAAAATATTTTATTGTATAAATGTGTTGTCAAAAATAAATTAAACTAAAGTAAATGATGTCAAACAGGGACTTAATAACACAACACACATGGAGGTTACATCGTCACTCATATTAGTGCATGTTCTTTATCTCATGGTTGGATGATTGATACTCCTCTTATTTGGTACCACCTTACTTTAAGGTATGTCTCAAGAATATGAAGCTTTTTCTTATAAATGAACTCACAAATTGTGTGGACTAAAATGAACAAAATTGTGAAACTCATAACTAATAATAATAATAAAAGGTTAGGATCATTTGTGGGATCGGGAGTTCATAAGACAACTCATTAATCTATAAACTAAAAATGTTATTTCCTCACAAGTCGTTTCATTCAGTTTTATGTTCTCCTTGTCATATTGATTAGAATAAGCGACAATTAACACGAGTTAACATAGTAAAATTGATTTGGATAGAATAGATTGAGAGTGCAAAGATTAGTTTGAGTTTAAACGAGTCCTCTAAACTACACATGGATTTTTTCTGTGTGTATTTCAAGTATGATTCGTGAAGAGGAAAGTTCTTCCTATTTTTTATTGGCTAAAATAAGGCAAATTTTTCTTTAAACTAGTTTAATCGAGCCCAACTTGTTTAAATTGAACTATACCGTGTCAAAATCAACGTATCAAAATAGAATCGACTCTTTTTCTAACCTGTCAAATCAGCACAACAATGAGCAAAGGGCTATGCAAGGAGCAGGACTATGGATGTAACGAGTGAAAAATTGACAACAAAATTAGAGATGACAAAATGTTAAAATAGTAATTTGAGGTCCAAGACACGACTCAAGACAAAGCGTGTGAACGTACAATAAATTATTGTTATTTTCAACATAAAAATAATGCGTGGTTGAGATCAGGTGGACAAAACTTTGGACACTTCCATGTCAAATTTTGCTACTTGTGCAGAGAATATGATTTGGAATCATTTTAAACAATTTGGTCCTATTATTGAATACAAGACTTAAAAATATCATTTAATACACGTGGCATAATGATAAGCTTGAATAATACAAAATAACAAATTATTTTTGTTTTAATTTTGAAGGGTCCGTTGTAATTGCTAAAGATATTATGTCATTGTTTGATACACATTTTTTAAAAAATTCATTCTTTCAAAATTTATCTTCAACTATACATTTTTAATAAAATAATATTACATACAAATTCAAAACTTTTTCCTTATTTTTAACCACATATTTTTCATCACATCATATCATAAAATGCATTTTCTTCTCCATAATATTCATCAAACACCCTCATAATTGTTAAATTTTGAAATTGCATCTTAAAAAAGTCAATTTCATTGGAAAGAATAACTTAAGGCTTGTTTATTATGTTAGGAATTTGAGGATGAGGCGATATATCACGATATGAAATATAGATCGCACAATTGATAATCAAGGACAAGATGTAAAAGAAAAGCAAATAAAAATAAGAAATTGGCAGAGGAATCCAGTATTTTATTGATGATAACCAATGGAGAGAAAATACAACTTCTGCAACTTAAGGTCTAATAAACTGAATGAAGAGTCTACTATTTATAGGAAACATGTCCAAACACTAGAATAAACCTAAAATATGGAAATTATGTCAAAATTTGAGTAAAATCGAAAAATAAGGAAAAAAGATATGCGGCCCGTAGCTCGAGCGGTAGCTCAGCGACAGGCAGACGACAGCCTTCCTGTTCCAAATTTGCTCCTCTCGCTCGAGCGTGAAGGGAGCGTCCGTCCAGCATTGTCAATCTTCTTTTTTTCCTTCTTGAACCCTATTTTGACATTTTCAAGCCCAATACTCCAAACACGAAGACCTAGACCTAATTTTAACAGGATTTGGGTCACAAAACCCAACAATCTCCACTTTGACACAAATTTGGGTGCAACGAATGAAACTTCAAAATTTCTTCACTTGAAAAAATAAGTCTGACTGCAACGAAATACTCTGAACTCTTCAACTTGAACCAAAACTCTCCAACACTCGAAAAATACTATTCCTTTTCCACCATATCCAAACACGGATACAAATGAACCAACCCTCGGGTTCCCAAAATTCACAATGAATTCAAGATTTACCAAACGGTGTCGAAACACACACTGTAGCAGAATCACCATTAATTGTTTTAACTGAAGGCCCCTGGCTAGATATCTATTTCCAATGGATCTCTCCATAACTGTTGAATACAATGAAATCGTAAACTGTGGTGGCAAAGCAGAATTACCTATATCCCTCAAACTCAAAATGTACTCAGATCCAACTCCCAACGGTATTGTACCAAATTGTACATCCACCACGGTACCAAACATGTGCTTATGTTTCTTCACCGATTCTTCCCAATCTTGTAAGATGTATAATTAAGACTTTCTCCGTCCCTCCAATACAACATGAATATCATTCTGGGGCCTTCAAGACTCCACCTATACCAGAGAACGTGTACCCTCTCGTTTCAAACACCCTCATAATTGTTAAATTTTGAAATTTCATCTTTAAAAAATCAATTTCATTGGAAAGAATAACTTAAGGCTTGTTTATTATGTTAGGAATTTGAAGATGAGACGATATGGCATGATATGAAGTATAGATCGCACAATTGATAATCAAAAACAATATGTAAAAAAAGAGCAAATAAGAAGAAGAAATTGACAGAGGAATCGAGTATTTTATTAATGACAACCAATGGAGATAAAATACAACATCTTCAACTTAATGTCTAATAAACTGAATGAAGAGTCTACTATTTATAAATTATAAGATACATGTCCAAACCCTAGAATAAACCTAAAATATGGAAACTATGTCAAAAATTGCGTAAAATCGAAAAATATGGAAAAAGATTCGTGGCGCGTCAGCTCAGCGACAGACGGGCGACATCCTCTCTGTTCCAAATTTGCTCATCTCGCTCGAGCGTTAAGGGAGCGTCCGTCCAGTGCCGTCGATCTGTCTTTTTTCCTTCTTGGACCCTATTTTGACATTTTCAAACATAATACTCCAAACACGAAGACCTAGATCAAATTTTAACCGAATTTGGGTCACAAAACCTAACATATTAATTATTGTTTTCATATTATTTAGGCGGCACACGATTTTGGGTTGGAATATGCAGCTCGATTTAGCTAGTTGTGGCTCCATGAGCTTGGTTTGTCAAAGTGACCAGCTGAGATCGGCTCATGTCCACAACTCGTGGGCTCATGAGCCGAGTGGAGCTGAGCTCACGAGCTTGAATTTTTTTTTTTTTTTTAATTTTACTTTTTTTTAACTTTTTGTTCACATTTTTTACTAGCTCGTTGGCTCGTGAACGCTCACAAGCCGTTCGTGAGCTCAATGAGTCAGCCTTGCTCAACTCGGGCTCAGGTTCGTCCCGAAATGAGCCTGTGCCGTCCATGGGCCGAGCTTTGATGAGTCAAATTGATGAGTTACTCGGTCCTTTTACTATCCCTAGATTTAGCATTCATTTGATAGATTTATAAATTGTTTGTAAATATGAATAATAAGAAAAATATTAACGGATCATATTAGTTCTCAAAACATTAAGACATTACACAACAGGTGACACTAAATGGACAACATATCTCAACTACATCTTAACATACACCACATCTACTTCGAATTGTTTAAATTCTAATAACATATTGAATTTTAGAGCTTTTTTGTACGATTTTACTCTTACAATGATCACTTTACATCTTCAATTACATTTAAAAATGAATCAAGTCGAACAATTGTATAACGTTCATATGTATCCAAACAAACAAAATCGAGACCTCACAATCTCGCGAGTTTCGATTTGGTGCATTTAGAGTAGCTAAAAAATATATTTTAGTAAATTTTAATAAAAGTTGATGAAGTGTGTTGTTGAAAGGATGATAAAAATTGTAAATCCTATAAATTGTGTAATTAAAATTAATTATTGAGTCTGACTTAAATTTTTATTAATATTTTAAGTTACACGTGCTTAATCAACACTTACCTACTACAGTAACATGACAAAACCAAATAAAACTTAATCCAGACTCTATTTATCTTAATTAATTAATATGGTTTCGAACTATATAGCGACAGGACAAAACACCGATTTAAAATAATATATAAAACCAAATTGGAAAAAAAAAATGAAAATTTCAATAATCTTCCTTGAGTTGAAAGTTTTGTAGTGGTTGAAGAAAGCCAGATTTTTGTTAAAAGTATATGGTGGCAATAGTCAATTTTATGCCATTGCCAAATTTAATGCTGTTCATACCTACACATACGTACATAGATAAAAACAAACAATACCATTTCCTCTTCTTTTGTGGCATTTTCTTTCTGCTCACTTTTCCATTTTCCACCGTCCCTCAAGCACTGTTGAAAGGAATCTAGTCTCTACTACTATCAAAAGGGCTTAAAAGGTACCCTTTTCCTTTTTCTTCCCTTTTATGCCTATTTTCTTGAGAAAAGTAGGGTTTTTAATCATGGGAAGTTGTGTTAAAAGCTCAATTTGGGATAGTGCATTGAAGAAGCTTTATGACTAGGGAGTACATATATGATGTATGTGTGTGCTTTGGGAATGTTTGTGGACCTAATTTACGGTTTTCCAGTCTTGGCACGAAGGACTAGATTTTAACTCCATAGTCCATCTTTTAAGCTAGTAGAAGTCTAAAAGTAGAAAACCTATGTGAATGGTTGAAATTGACACTCACTAATGGGGAAATGTGGATGAAGTTTGATGATTTTTCGCTTGGTGAATAACTAGTTTATTGATTAAATTGGCGAATAATGCTTTTTATCCGTAGTAGATGTGACTATTTAGGCCATAATTTCAAGATTTTTAGCATGGTATACAATTTCTCTACGATAATTAGATCTTAATATGCATTTGATTTCTGTGGTTTATGGTGCAATTTATATATCAGATTCCCTCTCTTTAATTTGCTCTTATGAAAGATGCCTTTGGGTCAAATTATTCACCCTTGCCCATCGAACCCAAATTTATGGTATGTTAAGAAACTGTGTTCGATCTGGATGAGTCCTCAACCCGGCCATAATAAAAGAAATTGAAACAATGAACTAATCCAAGATTTGTTTTGATTCAGAATGGAGCAGACTTGGAGTTGTCGGTAGTGGGAGAAGTGCAAGGAATCTCATTCAAGAAGATATGTCAATCGAGATGCAAAAAGAGAAACGAATTAGAGCTAAAAAACTGCAATTTGCAAGAACAAATTCGATTAAGGAAATGCCTATTACTGAAGTAGATAAATCTTCCAATAAGCTCAACATTGGAGCAATGTTGGAAGAAATTTATAATCAGATTTATGGAGAAGACAGTAGCCCTGAGGGAGGTTCAGGAAGAAGTATCGCTCTTTCAGTGTATGACCGGCTCAATGAGATCAGCGTTGAACAATTTCAAATGAGTGCCAGAGCTTTTGTTGATCAGATGTTATTGGACAGAGAATTCATCGACAAGAAATGGGAATGCTCTGAGTCGAGACCATTCTCTGATGCACTAGAAATTCTGAAGTCGAACGAGGATTTATGGGAAAAGATCAAGTACCGATGTGGACATTCATCGAAAGGAAGTTTCACTTCTCGGATGTCAGAAAAAGTAGTAGTTCCGAAGCCAAATTCAAATAATACAAAATACTCCGAGAATGTTTCCTGTCATTGCTCGTTGCTGCAGTCTCATCACAGGTCGAGCAGTAAAGTACCAAATGTGAAATCTACATCCTTCTCTTTCAGCAAAATGAAGAGGAAATTGAAATATTCGTTTGGACTGACCAGGAAAGAGCCATACCAGACCTTAATGGATGTAACTACAGTTGAACGTTCTCACAGTAAAACGACTTCTGGGGATGAAAGTCCTTGTCAACGTATGAACACAGGAAATTCTGTGGATTCATCCACCGGTGCCAAGTTGAAGGACAAGAATCAAGGCCTCAAATCAAGCTGTTTCTCTGAGAATTTTTGCATGAATGAATCCGTGATTAACAAATCAAACTCATCAAATGTCCAAGGAACACGCCAATTTGATGTAATTCTGGAGGCAAAAATGCACCTTTCCACTAGATTGGAAACTTTAAATGCAATTGAGACCCCGACCAGCAATAGATGCCCTAAAATCTTAGGACAGATCCTCTCCTCGCCTGAACGTGACATTTGGCTCTCTAGCCTAAGTAGGAAAAAGGAAAATGGTTCGGTTTCTGATCAGACGAGATTTAGTCCTTACGGCAACTCTCCTGCAAGTTGCCAAACACGAAAAGGAAAACAGAAGTGTGTAAGTCCACTGACACAGAATGAAGAAGCTACATCTTCTGATGATATTAGGAAGTATGATAGTACACTAGAAATATTGGAGCCGAACACAAATTTCTCTCTGATTGGAAGTCCTGATACAGAAGTGCCTGAGAACATTGATTTTGCTACAGTTGATCTGAAGTCTAATGGTACGAGTTAATTTAACTAATGCTCGATCTTCTGTTTTTTTTATAAATCTGTTTATCTGTTGTGCATGTTTTACAGGTCGAGCAAAGATGGTAGAATTAAAAAGCATTCCAAATCCTGAAATTACAAGTACTTCAGAAGGGCCAAGTGAATTAAGCAGCACTGATGTGCCTAGCACTAGGCAAAAAACCAACAGAATTGACTTACTCGAGGAAGATGGAAATACAATGCATCTAAGATTGGTGAGGGCTTCATACTTCTTTATTTCAGTAGGGGGTCGTTGATATGCGACACCTCTTTGGTCCATCTTCCTTTTTAATGCCCGCCTCTTAGAGATGTTTTAATCACTTCAAAGTTTAAACCTTTGCTAACAATCTATGCCTTTGTAGGATTCAACTTCTGTACTAGATGATTGTCCATGGACTCCTTTAACCACATACCAACTAGATGACAGCACTAAAGATCGAGAGGAGCACCCGAGCCCGGTTTCTGTCCTTGAGCCATTTTTTACAGAAGACGTAAACAGCCCACCAAGCATCATACTTAGAAGAGGTAAGTATGACATAAAATAAAAGTACTCTCTCTTTCTTTTTGGTATGAGATCTTGTGTTGGAATGGTTTTGCGTTGACCAATAAAGTCTCCCAGTAGTGCACAATTTTGCTAGGGCAAGTCTGAACAAGGAGAAGTAGACAGAACTAACTTGGCTTCTTGTAGTTGCTAAGAATCTAGTTCCTTTAGATCTCCCGGTAAATCTAGCGATGAAGGGAACAAAATGGCAAAAAGTGATTTGTGTAGCTGATTGAAATTATTGGGAATAAGGCTTCGTGCATGATTGGCAAAGCTTATATTTTTGGACTTTGTTTTTTTGTTGTTGTTGTTGTTTATCTTGCGTTGTAGTAATTTGGGTCATTTTGCAGCTGGCAGGCCATTACAACTACGTCGTCTAGATTATGAAGGGTGCTCGTCTGAGGCATCCCCCATTGATCCCACAATCATTCCAACAACCTGCATAGATGAAAAGGATTCCATTTCTGGTTATGTAAATGCAGTTTTGCAAGCTTCTCGTCTAAATTGGGACGAGCTATCAGCAATTATGCCACTAACTGAACAGCTAATTTACGAATCCTTATTCGACGAAGTAGAGCTTCCATCGGCTGACTCTCCTTATGATCCTAAACTTCTTTTTGATCACATTAATGAAGTTCTGTTGGACGTACATCGATGTCATTTTGGTTTGCCCCCTTGGTTATCATTCATTAAATCGAAAATCCAGTTTGCGCCATTGGAACAACAGGTGGTCGACCAGGTAATGAAAGAAGCTGATTTTTACCTCCTTCCTCGTACTGAGAAAAGAACGTTGGACCAGCTTGTTGGAAAAGACGTGGCAAATTCTGGATCGTGGCTTGATATCAGGCTTTATACAGAGGAAATTGTGAGTCAGATTTCAGAATATGTCGTAGAGGAATCAATCCTGTATTCAATTCTTGATTTTGATACATTAAGCTGAAGCTCTTGTTCATATTTTTTCATACTACTCATTTAATGTTAGTTACATAAAAGGTATAATGAAGAATATAGGGTTTTTTAGCAGGTTAACATTTTTATTGGTACATTTGCAATTTAGATGATTAAAATATTTGTCAAATATAAAAACATAATTTACAAATGCAATTTAATAGTAATGTTACATTTTTTTTCTTAAATAAATCGAGCTGAGTGAACCTGTCCGGGGAAAGTCGCCTTGGAATATATGGTTGAAAATTATCCCGTAGCAAATTTTTTTTTAAAACAATGAAACACCAAGTTGGCCAAACAGACAACATATTATTTATTTAAAGTTAATTTCAATGTACAAATTCATATACAAGTTGAATTATCTGTTTTGAAAGTTAAAAAAAAATTAGAGAATACATATATTTATTTATTTAAAATTTAATAAGATTCCTCTTTTCAAATTTATTATTATTTATTTATTTTGTTGGCTTGCCATTTGTACCAAAGTTGTTTGCTAGTCCTAGGATGTTTTCTTTGGACAATACTAACTGCTGTTTGAAGCTTTGCCATTGTTTGATGGCCACTATTTCAAAGAAAATGAGTTTTGATTAGTGATTGAAAAGTATGAAAATGTTTTCCATTTATTCGTAAAATATTTTATTGTGTAAATTTGAGATTGAAAATGAGTATTAAAATTAAAGAGTTTATAAATAATAATTGTCAAATACGGACTTAACTTCGGAAATTAAATTAAAAGACATATATTTACATTTTTCTCTTTAGGGGACCAACCCCCCCCCCCCCCACCCCATATTCTTTTCCTTAAAAAGAATATATAAAGTTCGATATTTTTGGTCCATTATTCTTCCCGCCTTCAGTAAAACCCTAGTCACCTTTCTTCTTGGTACATAAACCCTATCCCCATCCCTTTCCCTCTCATAAGTCTCAACCCTCTCCTCTCTGCAACAAGTACCGAATCCGAAAACTCCGTAATGGACCCTCAAGACGTGAAAACAAACCTAGTGTTGATACTAGATTTCGGTTCCCAGTACACCCATCTCATAACAAGAAGAATTCGGGCCCTCAATGTGTTCTCGCTCTGCGTCAACGGCACATCGTCCCTCAAATCAATAGTTGACCTGAAACCGCATGTAATTATTCTTTCCGGTGGGCCACACAGCGTCCACGCGATGGACGCGCCTTGTTTTCCATCTGGGTTCATGGAGTATGTTGAGTCGAACAAGGTTCATGTTTTGGGGATATGCTATGGGCTGCAGTTGATTGTGCAGAAAACGGGCGGTGAGGTGAGGGTTGGCGAGAAGCAGGAGTATGGGAGGATGGAAATCGAGGTAGAGAAGGCTTGTGGGTTGTTTGGAAATAGGAAGGTTGGGGATAGGCAGAGTGTGTGGATGAGTCACGGGGACGAGGCCGTGAAGTTGCCGGAGGGGTTCGAGGTCGTGGCCAGGAGCAAGCAGGGGTCTGTGGCTGCAGTGGAGAATCGTGGAAAGAGGTTATATGGTTTGCAGTACCATCCAGAGGTATAATTTGGCTGACTATTTGTACTTTTCATGTCTAGTTATAAAAATTGAATCTTTTTTGGACGGTGCATAGGTTGATTTAGTTTTATTCATGTGGCTTTATTTTCTGTGGTATAAGTTTATAAACTAAAGTAAAATTCTCTTGAAAGTAGAACTTTTGATTGGTTCTTGTGAAATGACTTTTTGTTATTGCTCTTTCAGGAAAACGGTTTGATTGCCTGGGGTAGTCTTGGTTTACTTTTGTTTGTTATGTACTCTCTCTTTAGTTCATTTTTTGGTAATTTAAAAGTGAAGAATTGTATTTTTTTTTTTTTTTGTGCATTTTAGATGGTATTTCTGTTCTCTTTTCTCTGTAATTCTTATAGTTACTAGTTATTGTTAGTCTGCATCAAATAAAAAGAATGAATACATGGGAAAATGCTGTAGTATCTATTAGTAGTCAAGGTTCTGTGGAAGTTCATAACTCGGATTGAACTCTGCATTACTGAAACTGCAGAATGACTCCTAATCAATTTTGTAAACTATACTTCAATTGAAGTACATTCAAATTATGCTCAGTTTCAATGGAATTATTTCGCAATGGCAGAATCAATTTAGGCTTTTGACTGTGTCTTTTAACACCAACAAGTGCAAAGAAACATAAATTCATAATCAATGTATGTAACTAAGTTCAATATACTAACAGTCTTACACATTGCTTATCTGTTGGTTACTACGAGTATTAGCTGTTTGATTCTTGGCGATGATCTTATGGATCTTTTGCAGGTAACACATTCCCCTGAAGGAATGGAAACGTTGAGATATTTCCTCTTTGATATTTGTGGAGTGACTGCCGGCTGGAAGATGGAAGATGTTCTTGAGGAAGAACTGAAAATTATTAAAGAGACAGTTGGACCTGACGATCATGTCATCTGTGCATTATCGGGGGGTGTCGACTCCACAGTGGCAGCTTCCCTTGTTCACAAGGCTATTGGAGATAGGCTTCACTGTGCTTTTGTTGACAATGGTTTATTAAGGTTAGACAACATCCACTTTTATGAGAGTGAAATGAACTTTCATAAACTCTATTATTTCAGAGAATATATGAATGTGCTTGCTCAAAGTTTACTCAAATGTTCTATTCATTCAATTTTGAATTTTGACTTTGTTTTTACAGGTTTAAGGAGAGAGAGCGGGTGATGGAAACATTTGAGAAGGATCTTCATTTACCTGTTACTTGCATTGATGCTACTGAGCAATTTCTTAGCAAGCTTAAAGGTGTAACAGAACCTGAAAAGAAAAGGAAAATAATCGGGAATGAATTTATCTGCATCTTTGATGCTTTTGCTCATGATTTGGGGGAAAAGTTAGGAAGGAAACCTGTATATTTGGTCCAAGGAACCTTGTACCCTGACATAATTGAATCTTGCCCGCCACCTGGAAGTGGGAGGACTCACTCCCACACTATCAAGAGTCATCATAATGTTGGAGGGCTCCCAAAGGACATGAAGTTGAAGCTCATTGAGCCGCTTAAACTTTTATTTAAGGACGAGGTATTCAGTTCAATTTCTTTATAAGTTTTGGGAACTTTTACGTGTTAAAAGTTGTTTGCATCACATGATTTGCTTTATCTGTTTTGGTGTCCTATTGCAATTGTTTGAAGGTTCGTGAACTGGGTAGAATTATTGGGGTTCCAGTTTCCTTCTTAAAGCGCCACCCCTTCCCTGGGCCTGGCCTTGCAGTGCGGGTCCCTGGTGATGTCACAGAAGGAAACCGGTTGGAGATCCTGCGTAAGGTACATGATTATTTATTTCTTAAATATAAGCAATGCAACAATATTCAGCTATTTAATGTCTTCTTCTGTTGACTGTGGTGCCCATCTCAGGCAGATGAGATCTTCATTCAGGCGATCAAAGATGCTGGGATATATGATTCTATATGGCAAGCTTTTGCTGTATTCATGCCAGTATTAACGGTTGGAGTTCAAGGAGATCAAAGAACACATTCTTATGCCATCGCACTTAGGGCTGTCACAAGTCATGATGGAATGACTGCAGACTGGTATTTAATCATCTCACAATATTTTTTTTGAATAATGCTGCTTGGCTGTCAAATCATGTGTCGACACGTGTACCCCTATTTCTTAACCTGTCATTGAGCCTGTTTATGTAGCATGGTTGGTTATTTTTTTTTTATCAGCTCTTGGTTCCTTCGTGCAAATTGTAATTACTTGGTTGTGGTGTCTTTAGTGTAAGGTGTGCTTGATAACTGTGACTATGAATTCAAGTTTTTATTCTAGTTGACGAAAACTTTACTTACTACGTCTTTTTGTCTGCAATTGCAAACTTGTAGGTACTATTTCAATTACAAGTTTCTAGCTGATCTATCGACAAGGATTTGCAATGAAGTTCAGGGTGTAAATCGTGTTCTACTAGACATTACATCTAAGCCTCCAGCAACTATTGAGTGGGAATAATTGGATTTGTCTAAGGAATTTTATACTTGCCCTATACGGGCATTAGTTCCATTCCCGCTGTTGATCTTGATGAGTTTTGGGAGGAACATCAAGTCCCGGAAAATCAAAGTCTTGTAAGGGAATGATTCTTCACAAAAATATGCATCGACTTGTTTTAAAAATTTTGATTGCGAAAAAAAATTACTTTTATACTCTTGGTGTTTGGTTTTTAATAGGAAGCAACATGTTTATAGTAGCTTTTAAACACTCGACGTGTGTATTTCTACTCCCTTGTGTAGCACGTTCATCTATAATGGATCCCTTGTATGATATACATTTGGTGCATGTTTCGTGTGAAGTGGGGACAATACAATATTTTTCTTTTTTTTTAAATACTGTCTAGTACCAAATATACCATGTCATATCATTTCAAGTAATCATACATTGTTGCTAGGCTATATGGAGCCATGAAGGGATCAATTTCAGTATGCCCTGTCTGGGTGCGATCTTTACAAGATTTTAAGTAAAATTTTGACAGTTGGAAATGTAGGTCGGTCCATATGCAGACGTAATATTGACTCAACATGAACCAAATGATCATAAATGGTCCTGTCTCAAGTAGAATGAATTAAATGTCAAAAATGTACATAGGTGATTCAGCTACAATTTGGTCAATAATTATGGCTGCTAACACTGTCAACGGTTTTTTTCATTTTATGAGAACTCTTTATCGTTTTAATTATGAACCTCTTTTTTCACCCGATCTTTTTGTGGTTCGCAGGTGTTGATTCTCCTTTAAATCGTCATTTGTCAAGACTTTTTAATGAAAGTTCCTTGACTTGGGGCTACTCCAAAATGGGGTCAAAGAGTAATATAAATCGTTCTCAGATCTCGAACTCCATATCTCAATGGAGATATTGAATGGAAAAGAATATTACAGTCCGTTCCATAGTAATAAGTAGATCAGACTGTAAAGTGAAACGAAGGGTATGATCCATTTTGACCTCAACCCCAAATTCAAGGGCATGCATCCACGTGAATGGAAAGTGTAACATTATTAAAATTTATGCATGCACATGCGTCTCTGTTGCACTTTATTAAAATATTGAAAAAATAATATAATAATGATAATACTATAATCTTTTTTAGACAATTAAAAGTAGGTTCATTTTCTAGTTTAAAATAGACCCACTTAAGTTTTTGTTTATAAGAAATTAATAGTAAAATAACTTATTTAATTGGCTAGTTGGTTTCTTAATTTTCACCTAAACACCTCCTAACCTCGGTTTTTAAATTGATGCAGCTCCCTTCCCCACTTTTTATGTCTAGAATAATTATGATTGGATTCTCACGATAAAAAATAGCATGATGTTTCTTGTTTGGCATCATCTGCAGGTTCTTTTCACAAATTAATGTGCACATAAAAAATTATTCGGCACGTTAGATTAAACATGGCTATGCCGTATTCATATCTTTTCAGTACAACGAGTTTTGAGGTCGCCCGTCGTTAGCGTCGAGAAAGGCCTAACGTTACAGGGGCCCAGATTTCTGTCCCCGGGCCCGCCCCAGAGCTCGAGACATCTTAGACCTCAAATTTATCAGGTGACAAGAAAGCACCGAGAATATCTTTTCCTCGCATTATTCTAAGAATCATGCAACAAAGCATCTGATATTGTACTGTCTAAAGCGATGTCTGTTATGAAATGAGTAAAGACCAGCAAGAATCTGGCATAAAATGCTTATTTTTCACTTAAATTTAATCAGCTCGTTTCTTCCCTAATTTTTTAAAATACATTTTTCTTTTTTTTTTCCAATCATACATTTTTCAATAAAATAATATTATATGCAAACTTAAATTTTTTTATTTATTTTTAACATCATATTCTACATCAATCCACTATTCCTAAAAGCATTCTTTCAATCAAATGAGGCTCAAACATGCTCTCGATATAAGACAAAGTGCTTATTTTCCAATAAAAGGCATGAAAGTGCTTATTTTTCACTCGAATTGATTCAATATAACATTTTCCTTTAGCTTTTCTTCTTTTTCACTCTGTTTGAGAATGTAATTAGTTGAATCTTCAGAAGAAAATCTGCGTTAAAGATATGCAACTCTATAAGAAAATGAGAAACTCCCTTTATTAAACTGAACTGCTTGGAAATTCCCCTGCAAACACCTACTTAAGTTACAAAATACAGATTCTACACAAAATTATACATCCAAAGTCATGGCCCGACTTTATTCTTGGTTTGAGAGGATCTTCAACATCTCCGAATGACTTTCCTTAACGCTTGTGTAATTGAACCTGTTGATGCAGTTTTCGATCCCTTGAACTGCAAGATGAAGTAATTCAAATCCTATTCACTACCTTAAATTTTAAAGGGCGTGGATAATTTTCTAGATGTAAAGAGAACAAACCTGAGATTTTATAGTCAAAGAGAGTATCCCATCAGTGTTTGAAGATCGAACGGATTGAGAATCCAAATTCAGTTTGCTTATGGCTTCCATGACTTCAAGCAACACGTTCTCTCTCCACAGGCACCTCATCTCTATCAGCACAACATTGTCGACAACACTAACGGTTATATCATCACTCGAAGAATCTCTCAACAGACTGCAGCCATTCTTAGTTCTCTGTTCTTCCGTATCACTAGCCTTCCTCTTGTTTTTCGAAGACTTCTTGCTGATTTCATTCTTGTTAGTGCCATAATTGTCAGAAGTTCTCTCGATGGCATCGTAAGATTTACTTCTTGTCCTCGAATCTAGCATGTCTACATCTCTGTGAGATTCCAGCTCTTCAACCCTTTTCTCAAGCTCCCTTAGGCGCTCTATCGTGCGATCGAGAACTGATATTTTATCAACCTGCAATCAGAAAAACCAAAAACCTTCTTATATGGTCATGTTTCATTCCCAGTACTGAGCCGAACTGAACATTACTATGAACAAAATTTTGACTACCTTATGAAACATATCATCAGTGAATATTTGATATGCAGTATTTGACCCAACAAGACTATATAATGAGCAAAATTTTAACTAAGTTATTGGCCACGACAGGACCATATGAGTGGGCTAATAAAGAAGAAGTGCGGTTGTAAGTACCTTGCCACCAGATGGGACTAAGGATCCAAGAATCAAAAATCGCTCATTTATTTTTTCTCTGCGCTTTCTCTCAGACAAGACGTGGTTTCTATCAATTTCATCTATTTCTGGTTTAGAAAGGCTCTCTCCTTTGCCATCACATTTACCAGATTCAAGCCGACAATTTTTATGCATTCTGGCAACTTCAATAAGGACTTTTTTTAGTAATAGTTGTGGAGTACCAGTTTGGGGAATCTGAGAACTCAATAATCTATCCTTCCTCCAACTAATAAAGCTCGACTCTTTGGTACTATTGCTGAAGTAGGGTCCAAGAATCAACTGTTGAGAACTCTTCAAAAGATTGGAAAGAACACTTTGATAATGAATGTCGTCACCTCTGGAATCAGAAGAGTTTAGTTTCTGTTGATTGGTTTTTTGAGCCTCGTGGATTTCATTATGAGTTTCCTTCTTGCCATTCGAAACTGGGACAATATCTTCAGGATTATTACAGGTTTGAGACGTACAGTCACTGGAATTCGTAGAATTGTTGACACAATTGCTAATTTCATCATCCATAAATTGCCAGCTTTGCATTTGACAACCTTCCCCGTCAATGTCTTCTACCATATTTAATTCCTCATTCAGTTGCTTGGTCCCAAAATCATTCGAACCATTGTTGGGAGAACAATTATTTACTTCTGGATATTCCACAAGCTGATTAAGACTAGTTTCCGGCATATTGATTTGATGATAGATGAGGCCATTATTGTTTCTGGCATTGTAGGGAATCTGATCGGGAATCTTGGAAGCAATGGGGTAAGGAACCTCGAGGAAAGAGGTTTTTATGTTCTGAATGAGTTTCTTGTCCTCTAAAACCTTCGAAAAACATAAAAGTTTGCAAATTAAGACAACCATATTTTGACAACTAAAATGGAACATTAATTTTAAATTGACCTACTAGCTCAGTTGCTCCCAGTTCCACTACCCCTCCTAAATGTGGAAAGCATACTACTGTCTGCAAATCAAAGAGAAGGCATATGATTTTCAATGATGTAATATTTTAGAACATAATACGTAAAAAATTAGAATTTCTTTAATTTAACATCTTGATATCCTAAACATGTTGTACATGTAATATTTGAAGTTGCGATCAAGTAAAAAGATGTATACCTGGATTGATGCACTCTGCAGAAACCAATGGAAGTCCAGCCAGTCATATGACAAAAATATTGAAAAGTAAATTAAGGTATGAGTTTTAGAAAATGTTCCTAGATGAACACTAAATTAAGAGTCTTCTACTTGCCTTAGCAAGCAAAGAACGAGAGAAAACTTTGGCGTCTGCCCGGTGAGCATTGCATAGCCAGACAGTTTTATTTTTTGCTAATGTCCTTCCCGGCAACCTTTACAATGCCAATGAAAATCAAAATGAAAAATACAACTAAAATTATGTTAATCATAGCCGATTAATATTTCTTACGCGCATTAATATTAACCAAAATACAAATAGTTGGTATATATACAATTTCCAAGAAACACGAGTAATTCAGTTGGTCTGCCTGCAGTTGGGAGAGCACATTGTCCCAGCAGGAAGGCAACAGAATTCATGTTTGCAAACAAACAACAAAATGAAATGATAACAGCATAGCGATGAGGATGTAATGTTTTAATGATTGTATGAGGTACAGAGTACTTATTGTCATTCTCTCCTGAGTAAAATGTACCGTACATAGATTCTAGAATGAAAGATAAATATTACATCCATTTTTAATAAAACCAATGGCAAAGCTCTTTGTCATTATAACTTGCTTCACCATATACACATATTTGGTTTTGCTTAGTAGTATGTCAAACTTACTTTTAAGTTACTTATTTTGTCGAACGTGATTTTCACAATTACTATTTTTACCATTAAGACTTAGTTTTCTAGAAAAGCAACATTTAAGCACAGCCAAACATGATCATAATCACTCAAATCAAGGACACTAACAGTGCTACTGAAAAAAAAAATCAGAAAAACTTCAAAGCTTTGGGTGAAAGAAGAATTACCCTTGGCCAACATTAAATACGAACGACATACAAACCAAGTAATACCACTCAGCATCCGTGAGATCTTCAGGTGATAATGCAGCCGTTGGCCTTCTAGCTTGTGGGTTGGTTTCCCCTGCAGATAAGGTCGCGTAAAGTTCTCTCAGCTGCTCACTCCTCTGCAGCCCGAGCTGATCCGCATTCAGTTCTCCAGCCTGAACCGTTTTTCTTGTTTTAATGTCTCCATTATAGTACCCATCACCCCATTTCAATACCCTAATAATTTCATTCACATATTAATAAAGCTACAGTCAACAGAAAGCTGCATTATAATCAACATGAATTGTAGTAACAACAATCACCCCAGATTTCCCTTTTAAAGCATGACTAAGGAAATTCCCAACAAATGCCACTAAAAGAGGAATAAAGTCCTGATATAATAGGGTCGTGCACAAAAAGTTTCCTTAATTTTACTCAGAGACAGTGAATAAAGAATATTTGGAAGGCTTATAAGGAACAGATCAATAGAACAACCCATTAATGTCGTAAAGAAGATAGCACATCAAGGTCGGATACACGTGAACAATCTATTTACATTAATGATAAGTTTTTCTAAAAATAAGTAAATTACCAGTAAAATGAAGTCAACATTATTTTTCATTCACAAATTTTTCTGTAAACTAGTGTATAATCTGTAAGAAAATTTCCAAACCCCTCAACCCCCACAGGGAAAAAATGATAAAAATACAAAGATAAGAAGAACCAAAAACTTCTCTTTTCTTGAGGGGTGAGGTGGGAAGAAGAGGTTGGAACCTTACCCAGGTTGTTTAGATGAAATGGACCAAAAAATTGCATAGCTCCATTGAATGCTTCTAACAGCAAGAGCAAGTTGTTTGTTTAGGTTCTCTGGGACTTTCTCTCGGGTCTGGTTTTCCGTAGCCATTCTTGGACTCAGCTCAGCCCCTATGAGAAAGAAAATGATTTAGAACATTGAATGTGACTTTTTATAATTGATGATGAAAACTGAAAAAAGTATGTACCTTTAAGAGGCTGCCATACATACCATAATTATTTAATTAATTAAGCTGAAAAAGGTTTTGTATAATCTATTCTCCAAATCAGGGGTTAACTTGTCTAGAAACTAAACTCAAAAATGGTTTTGATGAGATATATATATATATATAAGGTGTTGATTTGGCTCGTCGATCTCGAGTCGACCTGGCTTGTGACTCGATAGAATCGAGGCACATTTTAGAGCGTTGACTAAAACCCAAGACAACCCGTGTTTTCAGTCGTGACGAATCGAGGCTTTAAAAAAAATATTAAAAAATAAAATAAAATTAGTACGTCTAACTACTTGTTATTGCGGCAACAACCTTATTAAAAAACTTTAAGGAAAAAAATCAATTCAAATCTCGCAATAGACAAGGCATCACAACTACTTGCTACTGTCTTAAGTTGCGGCATGTAGCTGCCTGTGTTAATACAGGTAGGCAACGTGTATTAACAGTGTTAAATCACATTAAAATTCAAAAATTTTTGCTAATTTATAAGGTAAAATTTAGAATTTCATATCATTTTACATCAATCCTTTTTAACTTGCAGTATTTTAATTTCAACTTCAATCTCCAAATTTTTTGTTCTAATGTTCAATTTCTTTTTACTTTTAATATTTAGTATCTTTTGCTATAATAACCATAAATGAATTTTAATAGTGATGAGATTAATCAGTTTAAGGGTAGTTCGAGCACTCCATCCGGCTACGATACATCTTAATATATTCCAATTAATTTGGAGGAAATCGAATAGGAAGAAGCACTTGAGACTAAAAGGTCGAAAAAAAAATCCTTGAATTGCTGGCAACAACTGTGGCAAAGAACTTAGTTGAAAACCCCAATTTAAGCACAACGCATTTGAATAAGCATGTATTAAGGAGTTGCAATGTGAAACCAGTCGGTCCCGACCCGAAACGGGCCGAACTAGTGATTTGTGTTTCTAATTCTATTATTTCTACCTTTGTATATTCACATGAAAAATTTCGTGAAGGTATGATTGCATTAGAGATGTTGCTTATGATAATAGACTCAATACACTTTACCCGACTCGTGTAGAATTATTTTCAATCCAGGTATATTTTTTATTGTAGAATACTCTTCTTTAGATACTATAAAATTATATAACAAAATAAAACAAGTTGCTATTGGAGGTCTAAAAACTTTTAACAGTATTATATCGTTTTACCTCTAATTTATGGACTGGTAGTAATAAAAAATGTTACATTGCCGCTACAGCTCATTACATTGATCACGTGTGGCTTCTACAAAAAAGGATTATGGCATTCGGATGTGTAAAATATCCTCATAATTCCACTAACATATACATGATCTTAAAAAATATTATACAAGAATATGGTATAAAAGAAATTGCTAGAAGTTTTGTTATCGAAAAATTTATTAATAATCTTAACCCTGCATTTGAAAGTTTATTTTTTATCAACGTTGTGTATGTCACATTATTAATTTTATCGTAAAATATGGATTAGAATATATAAGATTGTTTTTAGATAAAATTAGACAAGCAATAAATTTTATTAATGTGTCATTGACAAGAAAATAAGCATTTAATAGTTTGTGTGCAGAGTATGACTTATAAGAAAAATCATTTGCTACTGATGTAACACATGATGGAACTCTACATATCTTATGTTAGAGTTAATACCCTAAATAGTCACTGAACTTTGTTAAAAGTTCTCAGGAGGTCACTGAACTTAAAAAATACCTTAAGTAGTCATTGAACTTTGCAAAAAGTTCCTAAAGGGTTACTAAACTTCAAAATTTCTCTAAAT